>JAULJZ010178357.1:0-22944 GCA_032270985.1 Heliamphora pulchella
CCACCAGAACCGGGCTATTTTGGTGATTTTTCCTTGCTGTTTTTGACTTGTTTTTTATATTGTTTTCTGTTCATAAATACTATAAAAAAACTCACCAGAAAAAACCATTTAAAATTATTAAAAACTTACCGCGATCCGTGGCTCGTAAAAACCCAACCACCGCTAGTGCCGCCTCTGTTCTTCGTGTTCTTAGATATATTAAACTTGTTCTGAAATAATCTAAATAGATATTTTAAAAACAAAAACTAGCTATTATCTCAATCCTATGTCTCGAAAGCTCACGTTTAATCTATCACAGTCAACCCCCGTGATTAAAAAAATAATCATCATTTACACCATTCAATCAAACATGAATAATAAATAACGATTATAAAATTGAGATTAGAACGCTTGTAAAATAATAGTTAGCACAGTTTTAAAACTACTCGGCCCCGATAACCATAAATAAAAAATAAAACGGATCTGATAATAATTGTTGGAGGCAAAACTGTTAAGATTTTTGTTTTTGCAATGATTATCTAAAAAAATAATTAGAGAACAAACGCCAAAATGGCTTTAGATAAAACTTTTGACGACGAACGATCAAAATAAAACTCGTGTATCCGAAGTTAATTTAGAAAAATATCTTTTTACCGGTCGAATCTTCAATTATGATTTGAATCAAAGTTGAAACTCTTGTCAGATCTTCTAATGTATTCCCTTATGCGATAACCGAATATAGTGTAGACTATAATCTTTCGAAAACTCGTACCAGTAGAACCTGAATAGTTTTAGTCTTAGAAGACAAGTTATAAAACTGGTTCAGCCTACCCGCATATTTGTAAGGCTACAGCAGGGACCTAGGGAGTAATTATGAGTAAGACTTCCAGTGGAATACAGATACGTATCAGCGGTTTCTACAATTAAACAAACCTCACAGCGGTATCTACAATTATAGAAACCCAACAGCGGTTTCTGCAATTTTTATAAAATACTGAATTGCAATTCACACCACTAAAGAACTATAATTGCATTCTGACCCATAGTCTCAAGAGTATCTAGCATTGAGTTCCTGTTATTAAATGCTTACAATTTCTCACCACGTTGAAATTTTCGATATCTGCCAATTAAATTTAATTACTGACAATTTAATTTAATCGATATCTTGATATTCCTCAATCCCTTTCACTTAACTTATTTGACCGTCGGATAATCAAATCCACCTGAAGGGTTTGGCCCGATCAAAACTTATAAGTTTCCTTAAGGGGTATTGTCAATTTTGATCTTTTGAGACGTGAATTCCATCAATAATTAATATTTGCAATATATATTATACCGCTATCTAACTCACCGAAAATATAGACCCATATAAGATTGCATCCTCTAATGAATCAAAACAACAAATATTAAATATAGGCAAATCAGTAATTATTTCAAGATTAAAAGGATAAATACTATTCATAATAACTTTAGGGTGTGAATTAATTTATATAGTCAATATAAAATTAATTACCTAAAATGTCTCGTTCAATACACACAAAGTGTACTGGCACAGGAAATTGGAACAATAGACGACGCTATTATCTGTTCTCCATAATCAAAACAGGCCTACTAAAATTCTGTGCTACAATCGTATTGATGATATGTCTATTTCCATCTAAACTGTGAACATAAAACTTATATTTTGCAAAAACCTAAAATCTGATCTTCTGTGTGCAAGCCGTACTCTACACACCAGATTAAATACTATACAGAATATCAGACATCCATATATAACATTAAAAAAATAATGCACATACATTGTTAATAAATATTCTCATAAAATAGAAAATTAATTTGATTAAAATAAAATTAAATACTAAAAATATGGTTTTTAGTTTACCAACCCTAACAATAGCTACGACATTTGTTAGCCAGTACAGTTATAATGTCCAGCTAGATGTAACTGCCAGGGAACTTGAGACAACTAGTCAAGAAAGTCGGGAGTCATTCGTAGATTTCCTAACACGTTGGAGAGGAAAGGCGGCTAAGATGATCAGTTGGCTAACTGAAAAAGAGCAAGTCAGAATTGTGGTAAAGAACCAGCAGTCTCTACTGAAGCAATATCTGATTACACAACCACTATCCACCTTTGAGCAACTGTTTGACGCATGCGTTCAGATTGAAGATGTTATTCAGGCTGGTGATATTGAGAAATCATAAACGAGTCAAGAAGAACATACCTCGCTAACAACCAAAACAAACCCACCCCTGCTACCAACCTCATCTCCCGTTCAAACGAGGTTAATTTGTTGAACCCCTATTCCGAACAATTAAACTTCTCATCTTCCACTCTGCAATCAAGTAATAACTAGCAGTCTCAACAGAAGCCGAGGAGGGTTTTTACTCCCCTTAATATATCTTTGTCCACGGTTCTTAATCGACTTGTTGAAAAGGGCCTAATCAAACTTTTGGACCCAATGCCTATACGCGATCTCCTACCATCAAGATACAACGCTTTCCAGTATTGTGCCTTTCACTAAGGTCATGGACACTTAACCGATAAGTGTATAAAGCTACGCTACGAGATCTAGGATCTTATCGACAACAAGGTCATTCCACCACCGTCCGTTGCTCAGAAACCAAATGCTACAACTAATCCGCTACTGAACCTTGCTAAGTAGGGAGGGGTAAATTTGATTCATCTAAGGCAGTCGGAGGATCCTAGTTTTTACATTTGTCTAGCACACTTTTCGCGTCCACATGTTTCAGCTGCTAAAGATCAGTTTTGTTCCCTAATCATAATCGGGAATGGTTGGGATATAGAAGAATGGAATGATGTAGACTAGGAAGGATATGAGGTGATAATCCAGGTGGAAAACCAGGAAGAGTATAATGACGATGATGATTGGGTTTTGGATTATCAGGTGAGGCCACATGGTTTCGGGCATGTGCTAGATGGGATCACCATTCTCCAGCTCTTCGGGGAAGAAGTTTTTGTTGACAAAATGCAATCTTACTAGCTGGTTCAAACTGTATTAAAGTCAGATGGTGAAGAATGGACCAATTTCTGGGCCGCTTGAGAGCAGCAGGTAGGTTACATCAGAGAAGATATCTAGGAAGACATTGATAATACATGGGAAATCGAAGACAAAGAAGAAAGGAGAGGAAGAATGGAGAGCAGTAACTTGAACGATCTATGAGTGTTTGAAAGCCCTCTATGTGTTGATGAGGTGAGGCAAGTTGAAAACTCGGTGTCGCGACTATGGGATCCCAAAGAAGGGGTCGAACACTTGACTAGGAGTGAGCGGCACTTCAAACTTGCTCAGCTCGAGAAAGGACAGACCAGTGGAAAAGGGAAAAGAAAAGGAACAAGAAGAGGAAAATGACGCTATACTAAAGCAGCTAAAGATGACTCAAGCCAATGTTAGTATCCAGGGCTTATTGGTGGCTTCACATCAGCATTGGTAAGCTGTGTTGAAAGTCTTAAACAATGTTAATATCTCAATAGATGCAACTCCAAAACAACTCATCGGACTTATTCTGTCGGCTGCGGAGCCAAAGGTCATTTCTTTTTTGATAAGGATTTTCTGCTAGAAGGGAGGAGCCATAACAAATCGTTGTACATTACTATCAAATGCTTGGAGAAATGGGTCCCAGTGACTCTCATCGACAACGGGTCTGCATTGAATGTCTACCTACTCAGAACGGCCGTCTGATTGAAGCTGGACCATTTCACACCCAGTAATCAGGGAGTTCGGGCCTATGATAACACAAGGCGGGACGTGCTCAGGTTAGTGTCATTCGCAGTATCTGTGGAACCACTGGAGACTTCGGTCGAATTTCATGTGTTGGATGTGCTGGCATCTTTTAATTTGTTGCTAGAAAGACTATGACTTCATAATCCAAACGTCCAAGCAGTACCTTCCACCCTTCACCGGAAGTTGAAATTGATCAAGAATGGGACAGTGCTGACAATCTACGAGGAAGATAGTATTCAAGCCCCAAGAGAAAATGGCTCAACTCCCCTGAAGGCTCAGCACGGAGAAGGAGACATGTTTTTGAGCGAGTTCCATTTTGACGAGACTCCAGTTGTGCAAATGTTGCTGAAAGAGGAGAATAACTACATCAACCCACGAGCAGTCACGATGATGAAGCGTATGTCCTATTTCTCGGGAATGGGGTTGGGTCGCTAACAACAAAGCATTCCAGAGCCCATCAAAGTGACGTAGAGCTCACAGCGCTTCAGTTTGGGGTACAAGCCGACCAAGGAAGATTTGGAGGAGTTGAAGAAAGGGCAAAGGGGAAAGAAGAATAGATACATAGGAACGCTGAATGGATACTTCATCAAAGAAGGAGATGATTTTTCTTACTGTGATTTTCCAAAGCCATGGATTGATGAAGAGACTAATCAGAAGCTATCGGGACTAAAAATTTTCTTTAACCATCAATTGCCTAACACTGAGGAAGAGGAAGCTTTGGGAGAAAAGGAGGGAGAGAAGAAGAACAGGGAGGAAGAATGGGCTGACGAATTGGAAGGCATGGGAGCTTTGTTTGCTGACTAGAAGCGCATAACTGATCAAGATTGCATGATGTTGCGTTACGGAGTACCAGCTACCTATACCAGCCTTATCGTGGATGCTGTGGCAAAAACTATCAATAACTGGTCTATATACTTTTATACTTTGTATGATATGGGTCTCAAGCCCATGTCTGAGCCTTGTAAATTTCTGTTTGATTCTAATGATTTTTTTGTTGAGTTTGAGGGCACTTCTGTCTGTGCGTCCTCTCCCGCTGCTTTTGATCTTGTAATTCCATCTCTCAATATCATTGAAATGAACAAAATTTCTAGTTACTTTGCTTTGTTTGATTTATTTCATACGCTTTCTGACGATTTTGAATTCGACGGGGATGTCCCCGAAGAAATAAAAATTTTAATAAAAAGAGAAGAAGAAATGCACGCTTAACCTATAACTGAAGATACTTTGTCAATTAATCTAGGTAATGAAACTAATTCACAAATTGTGCAAATCGGGTCTTTGTTATCTTTAGTTAAATGTGAGCAATTAATGACCTTATTAAAAGAACTTAAAGACGTCTTTGCATAGTCTTACGAAGATATGCCCGGTATTGATCCCGATATTGTCCAATACCATATTTCTTTGTATCTTGATGTTAAATCGGTCAAATAAAAATTGAGACGGATACGGCCAGAATGGGTTCTAAAGATCAAAGAAAAAGTCACCAAGCAAATCAACGCTAGATTCCTTTTGGTAACCGAGTATCCAAAATGGGTGGCCAACATTGTTCCGGTTCTAAAGAAAGACGGACACATCTGAGTCTATGTGAATTTCTGGGATCTGAACAAAGCCAACCCAAAGGACGATTTCTTGTTGCCGCATATTGACATTTTGGTAAACAGCATAGTAGAGCATGCTCTATTATCATTCATGGACGGTTTCTCCAGGTACAATCAATCCTAATGGACCCCGAAGATAGAAAAAAGACAACATTTACTACACCTTGGGGCATCTATTTTTATTGTGTGATGCCATTCGATTTGAAGAAAGTAGGGGCAACCTATCAAAGGGCTGCCACTACTTTACTACGTGACATGATACACAAGGAAGTCGAAGTGTATGTGGATGATATGATAGTGAAGTCCAAGAATCGAGATGGCCACATCATAGCATTACAGAAATTCTTTGAAAGAATTAGAAAATATAAGATGCGGCTCAACCCACAGAAGTGCGCCTTCGGAGTCACTGCAGGCAAAATGCTAGTGTTCATGATTACTCAACGGGGCATCAAGGTCGATCCATAAAAAATCAAGATAATCATGGAAATGCCTCCTCTAAAGACTAAACAAGAAGTCAAAGGGTTTCTGGGAAAAATATAGTTTATCAGCCCGTTCATAGCTAAGCTGACAACCACATGTGAGCCATTGTTCCGTCTACTGAAGAAAGGAGTTAAGTTCGAATGAGATCAAAAATGCCAAGACGCTTTTGAAGTTGTGTGTCTGTATCAGCAAAACCCACCTGTTCTAGCTCCTTTCGAGCTCGATAGGCTACTAATTCTCCATTTATCAGTGACTGACTCGGCTATGGGATGCATGTTGCCACAAGAAGGAGAAACTGGAATTGAGAAAGCAGTTTACTACTTGAACAAGAAGATGATTGGGTCTGATATATAATATACGTCACTGGAAAAGACTTACTGGGCTTTGGTTTAGACCTCCAAAAAATTAAGGCATTACCTGTTGTCTTTCACAGTGAATGTAATTTCCCAGATGGATCCGTTAAAGTACTTGTTTGAGAAATCGGCATTAACATGAAGGCTAGCCCGGTGGTTGTTGTTGTTGTCGGAGTTTGATCTCAGGTATGTTTTACCCAGAAGTCAGTAAAAGGCAGAGCAGTAGCAGAATTTCTAGCAGACTAACCAATTGAGGGAGATGAAGACGTAGAATTCTAGTTCCCTGATGAGCAGTTGATGGGATTCGAGGACGACAAATGGACTTTATATTTTGATGGCGTATCTAATCAGTATGGCTATGGAATAGGAGTTCTCATTGTCACTCCTGACGAATCACATGTTCCTCTGTCCCTGAAACTCAACTTTAAAGATACCAACAATCAAGCTAAGTTGAAGTGTGCTTAGCCGGGTTAAAGGCAGCCCTAGAACTAAGGGCAAAGAAACTGAAAGTCATCGGGGACTCAACATTGGTGGTCTCACAGGTAATGGGAGAACGGAAAGTTAAGGACGCAACGTTAATTCTCTACCATCAAGAGCTAGAAAAGCTGATACCGTGTTTTGAATTAGTGGTTTTTACTTATGTTTCGACATTGCAGAACAAGTTTGTCGATGCACTGACTACTCTGGCATCAATGATTGATATACCACCCGGGGTCAAGATGAGGTCATTGATAATTGAGCAGAAGAGAAAGCCAGCATACGAGATGACATCCGCAATCGAATAAAGCACTGATGAACTCATGTGGTACGTTGACATTCAGAATTTTGTGAAAAAAAAAAAAGAATACCCCAAGTTTGCTAGCAAAAAGGACAAAAGAGCAATAAGGAGATTATCCGCCCAATTTGTCATTTACGAGGGAAAATTATACAAATGAGGGCATTATGAAGTCAATAAGTTATGTGTCAGTAGTGAAGAAGGCCGAGAATTGATGAAAGGGATACATGTAGGAGTTTGCGGGCCTCACATGAGTGGAAACATGTTAGCCAAGAAGATCCTATGACAAGGGTATTTTTGGATGACAATAGAGACGGATTGCATACAGTTTGTGAGAAGGTGCCATAAGTGTCAGATCCATGCAAACCTTATGCACGTTACCCCATCCCAACTGTATAACTTGACGCCACCACGGCCATTCTCAGTATGTGGTATTTATGTGGCTGGCAGAGTAACACCAAAGGCTTCAAATGGGCACGAGTTCATTTTGGTGGCAATTGATTATTTTACCAAGTGGGTGGAAGCAGCCTCTTACTCGGTATTAAAAGCCTCTCATGTTACCAACTTTATCAAACAAAACATCATTTGTCGATACGGGATTCCTCATGAAGTCATCTCAGATAACGGCTCGCACTTCCAAGGTGAGGTCTTGGACCTTTTTGAAGAATACTGAATAGTGACACACAAATCGTCACCATATCGGCCACAAATCAACGAGGCGATCAAAGCAGCAAATAAGAATATAAAGAAGATTCTGCAAAAGATGATCAGCTCACATAAAGATTGGCCGGAACATCTACTGTTTGCACACTGGGGGTACAGAACGTTGATTAGAGCTTTAACAGGAACCACGCCTTATTCTTTAGTGTATGGGATGGAAGCTGTGCTGCCTATTGAGGTAGAAATCTATTCACTAAGAGTAGTGGCTAAGGCCAGTATCCTAGAGACAGAATGGCAGAGAAATCAGATGGAAGAGCTGCTCTTGTTTGATGAAAGAAGGCTGCAGGCTTTAGTTCACGTGCAAGGATACCAAAGGAGGATAGCTTGTGTGTTCAACAAGAAGGTCAAGATCCTGGACTTAAGAGAAGATGACTTGGTTCTTAAGGAGATCAAAGCTCCCATCTTCGACCCAAGGGACAAGTTCAAGCCAAACTGGTACGAGCCATTTTTGATCAAAACCATTATGGCCGATGGTGCAGTAATCATCATGGATTTAGATAACAATACGTTCTCCACACCGATCAACTTGGACCAGCTCAAAAAGTACTACATTTAAGAGAAAAATAAATAAAATAAAAGCTCGTTGGGTTGAAAATCAAAAAGACAGCTCAGACAAAAGTTAGAGCAGCCCGTAAGGCTGAAAACCCAGAAGTGTGACTTTGGAAAAAGTTAGAGCACCATAAAAGGAGTGTTAATACCCGAAAGTAAACCAAGCCCGAACTACGTTATGGCCTGATTTCACTTTTTGGGATACGTAGGCAGCTTCTTTTAAGAAGTCCGGCCACTTTGTTTTAACTAGCTTTGAATCCAAGTAAGACCAATGCAAATTTGTCTTTAAATTTTGATAATAAAGTTATTCACATTGTAAAAATTGAAAAAATTAAGAAAATTAGAAGTCTTTCTCAAAATAAAGGTGGAATACTTCATTTCCAACATCAATTACAAGGTTTTAAAAAAAAGGTGGGTACGTAAGTTCCAAACTCTAAAAAATAATAATAAAAAGAAAGCAATGAAATCTAAAAAACAAAGCAAGTTCCTCAAATCTTGCTCTTATTTGCTTCTTCGTTTTTCTTTCTCTTTGTTTCGTTTCTCTCTATCTTGGGTCAGCCATGCCTTGTACTCGTCAGGGAGTTTCGGGCACTGTAGCTCATGCATCTCCATCAGGGAGCGAGATGGCTAAGTCTTCGATATCTCGCCAGAAATGGGGCTTGAAATGAAAATGAGTACAAGCAACCTCGAACACCATGGAATACGATTTGACTGCAATCGAACTGCCGCATGATCCAGTGAGGGTAATAAAAAGTAGACTGTCGCAAGCCAATCAGCAGAACACTGGGATAATCCATAGTAGTTAAGGTTATAGTGGAGATCCGCCATCAGGAGCACCGCCAGGTAATGTCAGCTCCCGTTAGAGAGGAGAGATACTGTCTCCAAGCCATCTTGATAGTGCATATCTGATAGTAACGGCGATAAACAAGGGCCACTGTACTATACTTACCGGTAGCCGATTTCTGCATGAGGTTCACTTTTTCTATAAGCCTGATCTGCGAAGGGTTAAGAGATAGATCGAGAGAAATCAGTAAAATTGATAGTAATGGTTGAGTTGGGGTGAAACTAACCCACTCAAGGGCACAGCAGAAAGCCCCTGATAAAGGCCCAAAGAGGAATTAAATCGATCGTTGAAGACTTGAAGAAAGTGGGAGAGTATTAATCCAGGAAACCGAGGGTAGTGTAAAAAGGAAACTAAGCCCTAGGCTCGAAAGTCATCATCTACACCAACCATGCTGCCCTCCGGCACCTGCTGTCTAAAAAGGAAACTAAGCCCTGACTCATCCGTTGGATCCTTCTCTTGCAAGAATTCGACTTAGAGATCCATGATAAAAAGGGAACTGAAAATTTCGTTGCTGACCAACTCTTCGCAGTCACCGGCACCCATCTCTCATGGTATGCCGACATTGTCAACTATTTGGCAGTTGGACGCATCCCCTTTCATTGGTTTACTGTCGATAAAGATCGATTTTTCTCCCAAGTCAAATACTATTTTTGGGAAGAACCGGAACTCTTCAAATACTGCTCTGACCAGGTAATCGTAGATGTGTCCCTAAATCCGAGGTAGCCAGCATTCTCACATTTTGTCACTCTCTTGCTTGTGGAAGACATTTCAGTGGCAAGAAAATCGCAGAAAAAGTCCTCCAATCCGGTTTCTTCTGGCCCACTCTGTTTAAAGATGCTCACAACTTCTGTTGAGCCTGCCTTTGGTGCCAACAAGCTGGCACAATCTCCTCCTGAGACATGATGCCCCTAAACCCTATTCTTGTTGTCGAACTCTTCGACGTTTGGGGCATCAACTTTATGGGACCCTTTTCACCATCATATGACTACGTATACATCTTAGTAGCGGTGGATTATATCTCCAAATAGGTCGAAGCTGTGGCAACTAAATCGAATGACCACAAGGTTGTGGTCAAATTCTTTCAGTCCAATATATTTAGTCGATTTGGCTTTCCACGAGCTATTATCAGTGACGACGGTACACACTTCCTAAATAAATACTTCTCTACCCTGCTTCGCCAGTATTCCATCACTCACAAGGTAACAACTCCTTATCATCCTCAGACTAGTGGCCAGGTTGAAGTATCCAATACGAAAGTCAAGAATATTGTAACTAAGGACGTCCGTTTCGATAGGAAAGATTGGTCCGAGAGGCTAGACGATGCCCTTTGGGCCTATCGTAATGCCTTCGAGACCCCCATAGGCATTTCTCTATATCGTCTCGTTTTTGGAAAAGCATGTCATCTTCCGATAGAGTTAGAACACCAGGCCTACTGGGCCATCAAAGCTTATAACTTCAATATGAATGATGTTGGTACCCACTGAATACTTCAGCTCATCGAGCTCAAAGAAATTCGTGACGAAGCTTACGAGAACTCTCGCACCTACAAAGCTCGAACGAAAGCATTTCACGACAAATATATCCATCGAAAGTTGTTTGCGCCAAATCAAAAGGTGTGGTTGTTTAATTCCAAGTTATTGCTTTTTCCGAGTAAGCTACAATAAAGATGGGAAGGCCCCTTTGTGGTGACCCACATCTACCCACACAGTGCCTACCAACTGCTCAACCCTTGCTCAGGTAAGCATCTTCTAGTCAATATCCAGGATTTGAAACCTTACATAAATGGCATCTCTCTCGACCCGGCTATCGAGTCCACCGATCTCGTTGATCCTGCACTCCCAACTCAGTGACCGAGCACCACGTTTGGCTGAAAACATTAAACTTAGCCTTACTAGGAGGGCACCCAGATTTTCTTTAGTAGTAATAGGGGAAGATAAAAAATAAAATAAAAAAACTTCGTCCGGACGGTCTTATTTCATCCGAACAAAATGGGATATGTCCCTTCTTGACATGTGTGATGCCTCAGCTCCTTAGAACATTAATTTCTCTATTCCTCCGCCTGGACAAACGTACTTGCGTCCAAACGAAATACCAACGGCCATGTCCTTTTGAACCCCTAGCTGACACGTGGCACATGCCCGGTCAACTTCCGTCCAAACGCCCCTTATTCCATCCGGACGGAATCAAATCGAGGTGACGTTTTTAGCACCAGCCATTAACGCCTTTGCCTCATAACTCTTCCCCTTTCCCACCGATTCAAATTCCATTCGGACGCCACTTTGTCTGTCTGAACGAAAGTACTCCAGTACCTTTTGGTCTGGATGCCATCCGAACGGCAAACCTTCTGGCCTCAGTTCGCCCGAACGCTGTCCGGACGCCATACACACCATTCGGACGCGCCTCATCCGTCCAAATGGAACCCGCCGAATTCTATAAATAAGAGGCTTTTCTTTTTTTCCCTTCATCTCAAATCCTAACACCTCTTCTCTCTTTTCTCTCTGACTCTTCACCTTCTTCAACTCTCCGCCCATGGTTTCCTCATCTCATCGCCCTACCAAGAGGGGTCGAGGCTCCGACTATGCTTCCTCCGCAGTACCTTCCACCCAGTGGGTAGGCCGAGAGCTCCACATCTTCACCACCTTCCCAGTTGGTGACGACGAATTTCTGCGGCCGACAACTATATCTCTCAGGGCATACGTCTGATGGAGCCTCGCCGCATCATCAGCCTCTGTGGCCCCTTTTCACTGCCCTACTCCCGTCTGGTTCAACTCTTCTACCAAAACCTCTGACGGATAGGCGAAGACGGCCGCAATCGTCCCCTTGCCTACTTCTACACCACCATCGACGCATCACCTTCTCCTTTAGTGCCCACCACATCGTCACCGCCCTCAGCATCTTTAGCACCGAGGACAACAAGGGCCACAATAACCTCCTCGCCATCCCCAACTTTATTAGCCACACCAATATGGCCTTCACCATCTCCGAGGGCCGTGCAACCCTTGGGGCCACTTTTGTCGGCCATGGCGATGTCACCAAACCTTTGTGGTTCATTGATATTGTCCTGTGAAAAATGTGTTCCCCATGGACCACAAGGATGAGTCCCTCCATGCCTTCCTCTAGACCCTCTACGCCCTCCACAACAACGTTTCAATCTCCATCCCCCGCTTCATGCTGGATGAGATGCTAAAATTCATCACCTCACCCTGCACCAACCGCCCTCTCCCCTACTCCAACCTCATTGCCCCCTTTATCCTGACCGCCACCGCCTTTACCCCTACTCCCTTCATTTTGTCCCACTCCGAACGTTCTGTCCCAATGGCGAACGTCTACACTCAAGCAACGTGACATAAGAGCCGCCTTGCTTTGAGTAGGCGTGCCAACCCAGAACACCCACCGTCCCAAGAACCAGGTAGCCACTCCGGCTCCATGCCTGCGTCCTCCTCCTCATTGCCTTCCTCCTCCACTTGGTCCTTAACTGAGGCCGCCTATAAGGCCTTGAACGACCGGTTAGACCAGTTGAAGGATGAGCAAGCAACACTGGAGGCGGGCCAGGCCGTGCTAAAGGCCACAATTACAACCGGCCTAGCCCAGAGCGAGGAGCAGCTTTCAGCACTGCTCTGTCACTTTAACCTGGCTTCTCCGCATGGACCTCTTCGCGCCCCTCCCCCCCCCCCCCCCCCCCCCTCTTTTTTGATGTTTTTCTTTCTTTTCTTTTTCTCTTTTTCTTTTCAAGCTTTAGATTTTTCTTTATGTTCCCACATTAGTCCTACAGTCAGTAGGCCCTTAAGGCATTTTTCTTCTATTGTATTTTCTTTTTTTTTTGTCTATGTAATAATCACAGTTCGCAATTAATAAATATATGCAGTTTCTGTTATTTTTACCTGTCTTTATCTACTTTACTCTCTACTTTGTGGAAGTTCTATTTTTTTTTTCACGTGTTATATTTCGAGATTGCTTTATTCTATAGTAACTTTTATTTTTTTCTTGTTTCATTGTGTTCGCACTACGGACAATGCAATATGCAAGTTGGGGGTGTTATTGTGTTCATTGCCAAACTGTGAACTGTGTGAATAAAAAAAAATTAAAAATATAATAATATTAATATTAATAAATAAAATAAAATAAAATAAAAATTTGAGAAGTTTAAAGTTTAGTTATAAATTTACTACCTTAAATAAAAGGAATACAATAGTTTTGGTCTACTATTGTAATTATAAAAAATAAATCATGAAATTATACATTTAACATAATTTGGCACTGCACACTTGATTGTTGAAATTGATTTTTATACTAATGAATATTTGTAGTAAGAATGACTTGAAAAAATAATAAGATGGAGACTTAACCCAGTGAGTATTTGAATTAGTAATTTTTTTTGAGAGATTATTACTACATTTACTCATTTTTCTTTTATTCAGCATTCAACTGTCGTTGTATAATCTCGTAGTTCATTCTTTTGGCCAAAAATTAAGAATTTGTTATGTGAGTTGAATTTGAAATTTTCTAAACATAAGGACTGTGCAAAAGATTTTTGTTAAACTTGGAAAAGAATTTTAGGCCATATTTCTATGTTCGAGCATATTCGTATTTTTCTATTCAATTGACCCTAGTCCCCACTTTTTGAACCTTTTACATATAAGTTTTTTTTTCTTGTTCTCCTGTTATATCTGAAAATATCATGTGAACAAATTAAGTGGCTATATGAATACAATAAAGTCTACAATCAGGAAGGGTGAAAAAGTTTGAAAAAAAAAGTAAAAAAAAAAAAGAACAATTGAGTGGTACAAAATGAAGCAATGATTGAATGAATGGCAAAATATAGAATTTGATGTAATGTAAAATAAAAAATTGGTTTTGAAAATGGAGAATGTAAGAAATAATTGAAGAAAGTGGAATATTGAGTGAAATTAGCAATTAGCCTATTCTAGAATATTATATACACTCAACCCTAGTCCAGATACACATTTTTTCCTACCTAACGCTACAATAAAAAATAAAGATCTAATTGATCATGGTAAGACATAATTTGATGCACATAAATAAATAATTGAAAAGAACGGATTCGACCTGCATAAAATTTTCTTGATATATGGCATTTTAATCATGAGGTTGAGTGATTCTTGCTTTCCTGCTTCTTTTCGAGTCCTCAAGTATGTGGACACAATTGATTGAATCGCATATATATTTCTTCTGCCATGTACTAAATGAGTGCACATATATGAGCAAGTTTCTGAGTGTTTTTGTAACAACTCGAACTCAAGATACGAATAGAAAAGAAAGAACATCTCAAAAGAAACGAAATCTCGAACCAAAGTTCGATAAAAAGAACCAAACCGACCCGACCGTTTAACCTTTTGAAGCCCGAGATCCGGGATAGAGTGAAAACTACACAAGTATATATTAAAATCCTAAAATTGACGATAAAAAGTCAAAGTTATAAGCCCAAGTCGTTTAAGACAAGAGTTAAGCTCGAAAAGTCAAGAAACGAATCTATGTGAAAAATACTCAAACTTTTCCTAGAATTAAATGAAAAAGATTATTTTGATATATATATATATATACACTCAAGTGGCTAACCTAGGAGAATGTGCCAAACTTGGTGGCCATGTTTTGCAAGCTCAAGTTAATTTTAAAGTAACTAAGGTTAGTTAACCCATGGTTAAGGAAACTTCCTAGGAACCTTCCTGTTTGACATTTGGTTATAAAAAGGGACCCAACCCACCTATTCTTTCTCTAAATTTCATGCATTTATATATATATATATATATATATAGAGAGAGAGAGAGAGAGAGAGAGAGAGAGATAAGAGGAAAAGAGAAGAAAGAAAAAGAAATAAGAAGAAAGAAGGAGGAGGATCCATAGAGCTTGAAAGCTAAGTCTAAGATTTTCTATCACCAAGAAATAACTTCTAAACAAAGTAATCAAGACTCAACACTTCTGATTTTATACATATCAAATACCTCTTTCATTATTTCCAAACACAAATCTAAGAATAAGAACTGAAAACTCAAAAATAAAGGCGTTATGGTTAGATTTTTGGGACTGTTCGGTATGAATGTTGAAATTGTGAGTTGGTGTAGATTTTTCCATGGGATTCATGACTTCTATAAGCTCTAGAGCATTAATATATTGAAGTACAACACATGTATACAAAGAAGATGGGTCAAAAAATTACGCACATGACACTAAGAGGCTAGAACCAAAATAGGCCAGAGTTTTGGGCTTTTAAGCTTTCTGTCCTGATCTTTGGAACATCATAACTCAATATAAAAAAAATACTATAAGCGTGTTCTTTATGTCCAGACCTAAGTTTTTGTGTTATCTTTCATCCAAAGTTTATTTGAACGCATTTCAGTGAGTAAAACTCGAGATATTGTAATTCTACCCGAGTGTGCCGATTTCATACTAGTCAACAATACAGACTTGAAAATCCTAGTTTAAAATGAGATCCGCGCTTTGGCCAAAACAGGAAAGCTGTAGATAACATGTATATCTAGCTACCCACCAAAATTGAGCCTAATCTATTGAGTTTTGATGGGTCAAAATCCCTTTGAAACTCTCTGTTGTGTTTCAACCCTCAAAGGACACCTCTGTCACATATTTTTGTGTTGCTCAAAACCCCTATTTTTAGTGACCTACTCCAAAAGTGGTCTACATAAATATTGTAGCTAACATATTGAACTACTTACAGTCCAAAATCAGACCTAGATGCCTTGGGAAAGTCTTTCAAAACCGTCTCAAACTCTCTATCCAAAACCAGCTCTACTAAGTTTTGGCGGCTGACAGAACCTATTTTATAAAATGGTCAAAAACTCTAACTTGTTCCAAATCACTACCTTTATCACTAAACATGAAACTTGTATGGGACATGTTAAGCTAGAACATTATCCAAGAATGTGATCATTTTGACATGTTTTGATGCCCCAAAATAGAGACCAATAAAGACAATTTTTTGGCCAATTTTCTGTGCAAGTGCTGAACCATTTTTGTTTCCGTCAAGTTTTTTACCTAGTTGCCTTAGGCTTTAGCCATAGTGTAAAATATGAAAGCTGTAGAGAATATTTTAATCTAAATCATTACCATAAATTATAATCCAACTCCAAGTCTAAGTATCTCAAAATGATGTGGTACTTTAAAGTTTAATAATTAGAAGAGAGTAATAAATGGTTAAGTTAAATCTTTAATCAAGTGAAGGATTGAAAAAGTGTGTAGTACCTCTTAAACTTAAAAAGAATGTAACCATGGTCCCAAAAATCAAGAAAACACTCAACGGTCCGAATCATTTTAGTACTTCACGTTCTAAGACGGGTAGAACATCTGTGTTAATGGTTAAGTCATGTTTGCTTGCTAGGCATGTAAGTTTTATTACCCGAGGAGTAAGTTTAGCTCATTGATAAAGGCTCGATTCGTATGCATATAAGATAAAGTGAGAGTGCTTAGCCATTATCTTGAACTTGAGTTTATGTAAATGATGCATGAAAATGTTTTGAAGTGCATGTTTTGAACTATGACTAGTTTGACGATCGTATGAACCTATTGTTTTCAAAAGCCAAAATATTTTTAATTCAAGTGTTCCATCCATGACATGTTGAGCTAGTATGATGTTATTATAAAAGTATGGTTAATGTTATGCGGTTGTTCCAAAGTGCCAAGTTACAAGGGTTTTCGACCCTTTATATCCCGTTATGAGAGAGGTTACCCAACTAAGGGTTTTCATTTATCCCTATAGGGGAGGTTTTTCGTTAAGTGGGGGTTTTGCCTTTAAGGATTTTGGGATGAGCCCCAAGTTTAAGTACATAACACTCGTGCTTGGTAGAGAGTGGCCGTCATTCCATCACGTTGCAATCCGGGCAATGTAAATTGAGGTTGCAGCACCGTCGAAATTCCCGATCGTGAGGTTGAAAACTACTTGGACATTGCTGGGGTTTGGGTCTAGTTTTGAGATAGTGGTCATGCATTTTAAATTTGTGGCGGTTGAGCTAGAACAATTTCTATTTACAATACTGAGAAGGTTATGTATAATCTGTGGTATTTTCATGTTCAAGCAAATGCATCAGTCTCTATATTTTCGTGAAAATTTTGATGAACTAATTTTAGAAAGAGTTTTCAGTTATCCTTAACTAAGTAACTGCATTTTCTATTCATGATAATACTAAATGCGCTCTCTTGTAATCTCTGTGGTTGCAGATACCAAGAACGGATAGGAGTTGGTCCACCACAGGCATCGTCAAGTAGTTTTGGTTCTAATGTTGGGAATCTTTTTGGTTTGGTTTTTTTTTTGTTTAGTTTTTAATTTTGGCAGAGCTTCATGTATAAGTCCCTAAAGGTGTTTGATGTTTTAGAAGTAATGTATGCCCTTGGGATAGCGAATTCCTAGTGACTCATGTATACCTCTTTTGACATTAAGGTGTTGTGGTTGCTTAGAAGTACTTGTTTAATCTCTTAATATCTTTATCCCTTATCTTTCCATTTCGCCGCCGGTCTGCGGCGGCATTACATCCCTTTGTACAGATTTGGCGCCTTGCAAGAGCGGGGTGTTACATTTTGGTATCAAAGCTCTAGGTTATAGGTTCTGTAGACTTGTCAGAGTGTGGTCTGTGGTGGACCATAGGTTAAGTCCGTCGTCTCGCAATTTGTTGAGAAGTGTAGTTTAGGCCTGAGGTTGTCATACCTTTGCCTTCAGGCATTTGACTGACTGGCTTTGAGGTCCATTTGGAAAACGTGTTCTACAAATGCAAGGTCCTAATTGAAAATCTAAGCAAGTTATTTGATTAGGGAGATAACTCAGGAGGGGCCTTGTGTTGCTGTCGTTTTGCGAAGTCAAAGTGGGTTATCAGATTAAAGAGGACGAACCTTGTGTCATTAAAACCTTTCGTAGACAGTTTATTCTTATCCTTATGTCTACAAGTTAGACTCCTGTGTCGAACCCTAAGTCAAAGCTTTCCTACGATAAGAAGGAGCATGGAGAAACTCAGACGGAGCGTCATTCAACCTGAACCAGTATAATGAGGCACGACAAGAAGAATCTCCGCAAGTGGGATCAGTAGAACCTGACCCAACCTCTAGGATATTGTAGGCAATCGTAAAGCTGACTGAACAGAACGCGAGTTGGATCACAATGCGAGCTGAGAGGAGCAGTAACCCCTTAATCAAACAATTTAAGGATCTGGGTGCGAAGGAGTTTACTGGAACCCTTAGCCCTGCAGAAGTAGAAAACTAGTTGAAAGATGTCGTGCGTATTCTGGATAGGTTGGGGATAGATGCAGATAATAAGATTGACTTCATAGCTTTTATGTTCACAGAAGAAGCGTATCAGTAGTGGTAAGCCACAGAGCGATCACTGAAAATGCCGATGCCAGGAGTTAAATCTCCCGTACCCCAGAAAATTACTTGGGATCGTTTTGAGAAAGCATTCGACGAGCAATACAAGCCCATAAACTACAAGAATGAGAAGGAGCAAGAATCCATCGACCTAGAACAAGGAAGGATGACTATGGAAAAATTCGAGATGAAGTTTACAGAGTTGTCACGATATGCCACCTAGCTTATAACTGATGAGGAGACACGGTGTAAAAGGTTTAAGAAGGGATTAAGTTTTCGGATTAGAACAAGGATGAAGGTTCTCGAAATGAACAACTACACAAGATGGGTGAACATAGCGAAAGATGAATTGCAATGCGGGCCAGAAGGACTAGTAACTCTTTAGTTAAACAATTCAAGGATTTTGGTACCAAGGAGTTTGTGGAAACAGTTAGTCCCGCTGACGCTAAAAATTGGTTAAGCGGTGGAGTGCGCATTTTAGACAGACTGAGTTGTTCATATAGTAAGTTCTTAAGTATCGATTTATATTCGTTTGACATCTAGATTGTGTAACTCGTATGGAGTTGGTATTCGGATTCCGTTGTAGTATTGATGTGAGTCGCAAGAAAGTTGCTTTCGAAATTTTTTTGTGATGTTACTCATTAGGGCAAGCTTGTTTAGATTAGTGCATAAATGTTTCTTATATAGAGAAGGAATTTTCCCGTAAAAATGTGTGGACTCTATGTATGAGAAGTTGAATGCTGATATAATTCTATTGTTTCTGGTGGAGTTGCGAAGCAACTTAGTGTGAGTACACTGGAGGAATAAGTGTTTGGATGAGAATAGTGGAAGTGTAAGTGAAACTATACAAGTTAATAGGTATGATTTTTGTAATTGGGCTTGAGTGAATTGAGTGTCTTTGTAAAATGTAGGTAAGATAAAATAGTTAAAGTGAAAAAGTGATTCTTAGTTTGGTTGTGTGGCAGAGAATGTGTGAAGGAATTGAGTGATGATGGTAAGAGATTTTAGAATAAGGGGTTAGTACTGCTCGGTTAAAGAATTGTTGAGTGAGTGG
This sequence comes from Heliamphora pulchella, assembly GCA_032270985.1. Taxonomy (NCBI): domain Eukaryota; kingdom Viridiplantae; phylum Streptophyta; class Magnoliopsida; order Ericales; family Sarraceniaceae; genus Heliamphora; species Heliamphora pulchella. The sequence goes on from JAULJZ010178357.1 coordinate 19,414, forward strand.
TACGTATGTAAAGGAAAGATGCGAATATATATTATGTTATGACGAGGGTTGTGATTGGTTTCGTATGGGTAAGCATATACCTGTGGAGTGTTTAGTGTATGTGGTACATTTAGCCCTAGTGATGCATTAGATTCAAGCGGCAGTATTAGTCTTGATGGTCGCAAGACTAAAGTGGTAATTAAAAATGTGTGTAAAGATTGTGTTGAAGATAGAAGATAGGGAGATGTTGGTAGATTTGATGGCTTTAGTTATGTCTGAGTTTTATTTGATTCTTGGGATGTACTGGTTGTCATCCTACCATGCGTCGTTAGATTGTTTTAGGAAAAGAGTAATCTTTAGGATACCCGGAGAGGAGAAATTCGTTTTCCAATGGGACAAGAGTAGAACACCTATCCGTATCGTGTCAGCCATCAAGGCTTCGAAGATGTTGAAGAAGGGTTGCCAGGGATTTTTGGCACATGTGTTGAACGTAGAGATGGAAGAAAAGAAGCTTTTGGAGGTACCAATTATTTGTGAGTTTCTAGACGTTCCAGATGATTTACCAGGATTACCGCTAGACCTAGAAGTGGAGTTTACAGTCGATCTCTACCTGGGCACAGCGCCCATATCTATTCTTCCCTACAGAATGCCACCTGCTGAGTTACTAGAGTTGAAGGAATAATTACAAGAGTTACTAGAAAAAAGATTTATCCGACCTAGTGTCTCACCATGGGGAGCACCTATACTGTTCGTGAAAAAGAAGGATGGAACACTGAGGATGTGCATTGATTATCGACAATTGAATAGGGTGATCATTAAGAACAAGCATCCTTTGCCTAGGGTAAACGACATGTTCGACCAGCTGCAAGTAGCCAGAGTGTTCTCCAAGATAGACTTGAGGTCAGGATACCATCAATTGGAAGTACGGGAGTCAGATGTACCCAAGACTACTTTTATGACTCGTTACAGGTATTATGAATTGTGGTGATGCCTTTTAGGTTAAAGAATGCGCCTGCTGTGTTTATGGACCTGATTAATCGGGTGTTTGAAGCTTTTTAGACCAATTCGTAATTGTGTTCATAGACGACATTTGGATATACTCTCGAAGTGAGGAGGAACATAGGGAACCCTCGAAGATTTCTTTGCAGATCTTGAGAAAGCACTAGTTGTATACAAAAATTTGAAAAGTGTGAGTTTTAGTTGGATCGAGTGGTGTAGCTGAGTATGCTATATCTGAAGGGGGGATACAAGTAGACCCAATAAATGTGGAAGCGGTAGTCAATTGGAAAAAGCCAACTAGCGTGACTGAGATACGAAGCTTTTTGGGGTTAGCAGGTTATTACCGGCATTTTATTTGGGACTTTTCCCTGATTGCGAAGTCCTTGACTAGGTTAACGTAGAAAAATGTCAAGTTTAAATGGTCCAACGAATGCGAACAGAGTTTTCAAGAGTTGAAGTCCAAATTGGTGTCAGCACCTGTACTTACCCTTCTGTCAGCCAACGACGGCTTTGTTATTTATAGTAGCGTGTCACACCAAGGTTTGGGTTGCGTGTTGATGCAACGCGGGAAGGTTATCGCCTATGCGTCTAGACAATTAAAACCTCATGAGAAGAATTACCCTACCTACGATCTAGAGTTAGCAACAATCGTCTTCGCGCGCAAGATATAAAGACAATATTTGTACAGCGTCCCTTGTGAGATCTTTACGGATCATCAGAGCTTGAAGTATATTTTCACCCAGAAAGAGTTGAACTTGAGGCAAAGAAGATGGATGGAGTTAATTAAGGATTATGACTATACGATTCACTATCATCCGGGAAGACAAACGTCGTGGCAGATGTCCAAAGCCGAAAATCATTGAGAAAAATAGCGCATCTGTGAGCGGTACGAGCTGATACTTTTTCTGAAATACGAATGCTTAGAACCCGTCTTGCCATAGGAAGGAATGCATCCCTATTAGCAACTCTGGGCATAAGACTAACCTTATTAGATCAAATTCGAGCAGCATAATTGGCGGATAATCAAATGGAAAAGATAAGAGCGGAAGTAGCAGCTAAAACGAAAACAAAATTTGAAGTTCGAGATGGCGTATTGTGGTTCGGTCACAGATTGTATGTGCCCAATAATGGGGAGTTGAGGAGGCAGATCTTAGATGAAGCACATAACTCAACATACATCATGCACCCAAAAAGTACGAAGTTGTATAGAGAATTAAAGAAAAGTTACTGGTAGAGTAGGATGAAGAAGGACGTAGCGAATTTCGTGACAAGATGTTTAGTATGCCAGCAAGTTAAGATTGAACACCAAAAGCCGACATGATTACTACAATTGTTACCTATACCCAAGTGGAAGTGGGAACATATTACTATGAATTTCGTAACTGGACTCCCTCGAACAATGGGAATGATGCTATTTAGGTAATTGTGGATAGGTTGACGAAGTCAGCTCACAACCTACCAATAAAAATTACGTATTCTGCGGATCGATTTCCACAGCTTCATATAGATGAGATCGTTAGGCTACGCAAAGTACCAGTTTCTATAGTATCGGATAAAGACCCACATTTTACGTCCTGGTTTTAGGCAAACAAGAAGCATTGGGGACTACTTTAAAGTTTAGCACGGCTTTCCATCTACAGACTGACGGTTAATCGGAGAGGACAATTCAGATCTTAGAAGATATGCTCAGAGCATGCATTCTAGACTTTGCTGGAAGCTGGGAGGAACATTTGTCGTTGATCAAGTTCGCATATAACAATAATTTTCAGTCAACTATAGGGTTGGCCCCTTACGAAATATTGTACGGCAGGAAATGTCAAAGCTCAATTTGTTAGAAAGAAGTCGGAGAGAGAAAGTTACTTGGACCAGAAATAGTTTAAATCTCCACTGACAAGATTAAGTTGATCCGAGAGAGATTGAAGCAATCGCAAGATAGACAGAAGAGTTATGTAGATAATAGGAGAAGCGACCTAGAGTTTGTAGTAGGAGACCGTGTGTTCCTAAAGGTACCACCATGAAAGGGGTATGATTAATTTAAAAGAGTTTTACCCTGTAAGGGTGTGTGTAAGCCCGGTAAGGGCAAGGGTTGGTCTTCAGAGGTAATGAGTTGTAGTTCCTTTTAATGGTAAGTGTTAGCCTTTAATGGCATTTTGAATTGTTGAATAGAGTCGTGTGTTAGAAACTATTAGTTTGAACTGTAGCTTTGGCTTTAAATTTTTATCATGCGAAATATCCACGTCTCTTCGAGTAAGGTATGTAAATTTTGAGGACGAATTTTCTTAAAGAATGGTAGATTGTAATTACCCGAACTCAAGATACGAATAGAAAAGAAATAACATCTCAAAAGAAACGAAATCTTGAACCTAAGTTCGGTAATACGAACCGGCCCGACCGTTTTGTTAGAAAAGAGAGAAAGAATACGGGAAAATGTGTCTCATTGTGAGACATACCCACGTATTTATTAAGCAAGTGAGAGCCTACAATAGATCATGTGGGTATCCCCACATGATATTATTATTACTTAACATCTTAATACTAAATATATATTAACAC
>JAULJZ010178368.1:0-22943 GCA_032270985.1 Heliamphora pulchella
ATGAAGATGGCATAGCAGTGGATGAAAAACGTTATAGAGGTATGATCGGATCTCTCTTATATTTAACTGCTAGTCGTCCGGACATATGTTTAGTGTTTGCATGTGTGCTAGATTTCAATCAAATCCTAAAAAATCACATGTGACCGCAGTTAGGAAAAGTAAATAGGAAAAGCAAAGTAGATAGGAAAAGCACAAGTGGTACTTATCAATTCCTAGGACATTCACTAATCTCTTGATTTAGTAAGAAGCAAAACTCAGTGGCCTTGTCTATAGCCGAGGCTGAGTACATTGCAACTGAAAGCTGTTGTGCATAAGTTCTTTGGATAAAACAACAACTAAAAGACTATGGTTTTCACTTAGTTCATATTCCCATAAAATGTGATAACACTAGTGCAATTAATATATCCAAGAACCCTATACAACACTTAAGAACCAAGCACATAGAGATTAGATATTATTTCATAAGAAATCATGTGCAAAAAGAAAACATCGAACTTGAATTTATAGGCACAGATTACCAATTGGCGGGCATTTTCACAAAATCCTTAAATGAAGAAAGAATATGCTACATAAGAAGAGAACTTGGTATGTTATGTGCTCCTATTTCATGATTTATATGACATACTAACCATGTCTTTTCATTGCATTTCAAAGCATTTGATGTTCTTTTTTGAACGTGAAATTGTGTCGAAACCACTTGGAAAAGTGTCGACACAAATGTGTGTAGTGTTGACTCAAAACTGTATAGAAGTGGCACTGTGTGAAAAGTGTCGACCCCTTTCTATTCAGTGTCGACACCGTTTTGGTTCCCTGACTCTCGATAAATTTGTGTCGACACCTAGTTTGATCGTGTCGACCCAAATGGCCGAATGTGTCGACACCAATTCTCTGTTTCGATACCCACACTCGTTACGAATAGTGTCGACACAAATCGCTAAGTCTATATATAGACACGTCTGACCCGAACAGTCACTTCGTTCCCTCTCTCTCTATAAAAACTGTTCATCTCCCGCCCTTTTTCTCCTTAAAAATCCATGTTGACCCCTCATCTTCTTCCCCTTTCAATCTTCAATCTCAACCCATTTCCATCAAAATGCCTCCGAAAGTAATGGGTAAAGGATCCAAACGGTCGATCGGTGAGGGTTCTTCAAACCTTAGATCGTCGAAGAAGAAGAAATCTACAATGGCGATGGTGACGGAGACTGTACAGGAAAACGTAGCCACATCAGAGGTAATCTCCTTCAAACCTCCTAAAATTCGACAACTTTATTTTTCTTCATTTGCAAATTGTAAAGTTGTTCCCGGTTGGTCTATAGACTTCTCCTTCTTTGATTCCATATAAATGAGATTTAGAGATCTCTTTTCTAGCCTTAGGTGGGAAAGGTTCCTTTAAATCAAAGAACCTCACTATCCCACTTGAATCAAGTCTTTCTATGCACACTTTCACATATCTTTGATTTCGACCACCACCATCACCACTTGGGTGAATGGTAAAGACATTGTTCTGACTCCCTTTTCTTTGAATGAAATTCTTGGGATTTTCGAAAGAAAAATCTGTGTTTATCATAACCAGAAACCTATTGAGGTTGAAGGTTTTTCATTTTCTGAATATGTGAAAAACATCTTTGAGGATGACAATATTGACCCTTCCAAGCCTTTAGAGGATAACTTTTTGAAACCTGAAATGCGCATATTACATCACATGGTCAACCACATTTTTCTACCCTAAATGAAAAAATTTGGTGATATTACTTATATGTACATTTTCATAATGTGGTGTATCCTTGAACAGAAAAATCTAGACTTAGGCTTTTTGTTCATCTCTCACATGCTCCACTCACACAGTAAGTTAAACTCCTCACTCCCACATGTGATGTATCTCACACGTGTTTTTTGCCATTTTGACATTAATCTTTCTGAGGAGAAGGCTATTGCCTTTTCAAAACATGACTTGTATTATAGCTCCTCCCTTAAACATATACAAATTGCCAATGTTGATGGTGTCTGGACTACTACTCGTCGTGGTACTCCTGCATCTGCAAGAACTCCCCCTCCTGCTCCTCGAGACATTCTTTCTATTCCCATTGACCTTGATTCTCCTCCCTCTCCACCTTTTGACACTCCTGGTCCATCATTTGCTCCTCCTCCTCCTTCTATTTCTGCATCTATTCCACCTGTCTCATCTTCCACTTCTGTTCATGTTGACCTATCTGAGGTTGTGTCTTTGATCAATTTTTTATCCTCCAAAGTGACTCTATTTCAAGCAAAAGTCGTCAGAACTTTTTTGATCTAAATCACACTATCTCAGCCCTTTTTGAAAAAGTAAAATCTATTAAAAAATCCAGCCGATCTTTGCTAAAAGAAGTAGAACGAGCCACAGACGCCAAACGGTCTTTTTGTCGTACAATGGATGATAACATCGTCTCTATTGTTAATGCGAACACGGCTATCCTGTGGCAAGTTTGAAAACAATGTGATGAAGGTGTAGTCATGGCTGTACAAGCCAACTGTAAAAAAGTTGAAAAACACCTCCAGTGGATCAAAGAAGCCTGGGCCAAACAGTTCAAGCCCAAGGAAACAAAGGAAGAAAAAGCCATGCGACTCAAAAGGGAAGCAGATTTTGCTTTGGCAGCACGCTATGAAGCCATGGCCGCAGTCGAAGTTAAGGATGAATGAGCGCGAGCATCAAAAGAACGGGCATCTGCCAGCAAGGAAAAAGCTAAGGCGAACAAGGAATTCAAACACTTCATGGATAACCAGTAGCACTTCTTTTTGCTGATTACAAAAGGGGAGAGAAGAAAAGTTATTTGAGTGAAGGGGAGAGTCAAAGGGGAGAAGAAGATGAAGTTAAGAAGTTCAAACATTTCTTTAAGTTTTTTTTGAAGATGAAGATGTAACACAAACAATTTTTTTTCCCTTTGGTTGCATGGGTTGATTGATTGAATAGTTTGAATGGTTGTTTTGAAAACATTTAAAATGTTTGGTTTAAATGGTTTGAATAGATGACAGTTTAGGTTTCAATGAAATATATATCTTGATGAATAACTATTTATATCTTGTTCATATACCTATGAAGATTGTTGAATATTTTTTTTGGTTTGAATATTTGGATATGACTTTTGGATAAATCATATTGCACAAATTTTAATAAACTCGGAATACTTCTTGATCAATTGTTACAAATCATATAAAAAAATGTGTGCAATTATAATGCCTAGCTTTTATGATTTTATTTGTTGTTCAAGGTATATTGATAAGGGGAGAACCCTTATTAAAAAATATTTTCAAAATTTTTTTAAAAAGTGCTAATATGGTTGTAATCACCAAAAAGGGGAGATTGTTAGCTCAAGTACTTTTTATTTTAATTTTGATGATTTTCATAATTTATTTTTTAAGAATAAACGGCTTTAAAAGGATAATATCTTTATATTTCCAAAATGAAAGTGTTAACACATTTTAAACAATTGATTTTGACACCTTAACCAAAAAGCAATGACTTAACTCTCAAAAGGATTAAAACACTCAAATATTCTTAAATGAGAATATCTGTGTTAAACCCAATTAAAAAAAAAGTCAAACAATTTTAAGGCAAAGTATACTTGAATCACATCAAATGTGTCAATCCATTTGAACAAATTTTTTGACTCCCTAACTGTTTTATGAAGTTATTTTTCAGATATCATAATTAGTGTCGACATAAATAAGTTTTGTGTCAACACAAAAGAGCCGTAGCTCTCAGGACTCAAAATGAGTCGACACAAATATAATTTGTATTGACACAAAAGTGTTTCACACTTTTGGTATCTAGAATTTTGGGTCGACACAAATGGAAATCGTGTCGACACAAAAGTCCTGAGGCTGCCAGAAGAATTTGAGGTGTCAACACCAATAGAAGATCAGTTGACACAAAAGTCTCGAGGTTGCCTGAAGAATTTGTGGTGTCGACACCAAAGACGTCAAGTGTCGACACAAATATACCGAGGCTTCCTATAGAAATTAGTGTCGACACCAAAGAAGACATGAGTCGACACAAAGTGCCTCATCCGGATGCTGAAGTTTTAAACGAGTCGACACTAGATCTAAATGTGTTAACACCATGATGTTGGTAAAGTAGTGTGCAGAAACTGTGTCGACCCCTCAGAAAATTTGTGTTGACCCAACCACTTAAGGATCCTGCCCTAGACATCTTGTGTCGACACCTGCGGCATTTGTGTCGACACCTGCAACGAAAATTCAAACTTGCGACAGATCTCAACGGTTAGATTTTTGGCATTTATTGCTCTCACCTACCTCCAACGGTCATGAATGCACAAGAGCTTATATAAGGAGTAATTTCTCAGCATTTACAAAAAACTGGAGACCTACATTTACTGTTCTATTGCTTGAATCAAACTCAGAATTCTCAAGCCTTCAATTATTGCTGAATCTCCAGCTCTTGTTCCTCATCTCTCTTTACTTTCTCATTTATTGTAAATCATTTCTGTAAAGATAGTGAGTGTTTCTCATTTATATTCATCATTTATTGTATTCAAGGGTGAGTCACCATTTATCCTTTGAATTGGTGAGTAAATTTCATCAAAGAAGAGTTCAAGAGAGATTAGAAAAAAGCTGGGGCTTGTTTTTCTAGGACCTTCTTGATGCTGTTTTAGGCTTGTGAATGTGTCCGTAAACATTCGGTTTACTTAAGCGAAGTCTTAAAGTTGTAAAGGATTTGGATGCACCTGTGAAGCATTCTATGTAGTAAAAATACTCAAGGGAGAACTTGAGGTGTGGACGTAAGTTTGAAAGAAGCCGAACCACTATAAAATCGATGATGTTTGGTTTTATCTCTCTATCCCTTACCTTTTCAATATCTCAATTACTTGAATATTTGCTTATTCTGCTTTAATTGATTGCAATATTAAAAGGTTTTCAAAAAAATCTTAAAATTGTTATTTATTTTTTAAGATCCAATTCACTTCCCTCTTAGGTTGCCTAGAACTAATATACGCCATACTTTTTAGTGTACCGAATGGAAGCCGTGCTTCCCATTGTGGCAGAAATCCCTTCGCTAAGAGTAGTAGCCGAGGCTAGTATTTCAGAAGCAGAATGGCAGAATAACCGAATGGAAAAGTTGCTTTTGTTTGATAAAAGAAGGCTGCAGATTCTGTTTCATATATAAGGGTACCAAAGGAGGATAGCTCGAGCATTCAATAAGAAGGTCAAGACCTGGGATCTCAGAGAAGGAGATTTGGTTATAAGAAAATCAGAGCACCCATCTTCGACCCTAAGGGCAAGTTCAAGCCAAACTAGTCCTGTCCATTTCTGATTAAAACCTTTATGACCGGTGGTGCAGTTATCATCATGGATTTGGATGGCAATGTGTTTTCCACTCCAGTCAATCTTGACCAGCTTAAAAAGTACTATCATTGAGGTAAAAAATAAAGATGAAATAAAAACTCGCTGAGTTGAAAATCGAAAAGGCAGCTCAAGAAAAAGTTAGAGCAGCCCGCAAGGCTGAAAACCCAAAATGGTGACCTTAACAAAAGCTTGGGCATCATAAAAGGAGAATGTTAATACCCGAGAGTAAACCAAGTCCGAACTACGTTAAGGCCTGATTTCATTTTCTTAGGATACGTAAGTAGCTTCTTATCAGAAGTTCGGCCACATTCTTTGTTTTTAACCATCTTTGAATCTGAGTAAGATCAATACAAGTTTATTTTGAATTTTGATAATAAAGTCATTTAATTGCAAAAATTGAAAATTTTTTGGATAATTTTGAACTTTCTTTAACATAAAGTGGGATTTTTATTACTTTAGTTTGAGTTACAAGGTTTTGAAAATAAGAAGGAGGGTGCGTAAGTCCCAAACTCTACAAACAAAATAAAAAAGAAAGCTGTGGAATCTTCAAAAAAAAAAAGCAGGATGCCTCAAATCTTTCTCTTTTTTGTTGCCTATTTCCCATTTTCTTTATCTCTCCTTTCTATCCTGCATCAGCCATGCCCTGTACTCGTCAAAAAGCTCGGGGCACTGCAGCTCCTACATCTCTATCAATGAACGAGATAACCGAGCCTCCTAATATAATGCTATAAATGGGGCTTGCGGTATAGATGAAAATAAATAGCCTTGAACACTGTGAAAGATAATTTGGCTCCAACCAAACTGTCCTATGATCCGATGAGGATAGTAAAACGTGGACAGTTGTAAGTCTATAAGCAGAACGCTAGGGTAATCCATAGTGGTCAAGGTCATGGTAGAATCCGCCACTAAGAATACTGCTAAGTGATGTCTGGGCCCATCAAGGAAGAGAGGTACTGCCGCCAAGATGCCTCGGTGCTGCATATCTGGTAGTAAGGGTAGTAAAGGAGAGCTGCAGCACTGTACCTATTCGTAGGAGGTTTCTGCATGAGGTTCACCTTCTCCATCAGCCAGATCTGTTAAAAGGCAAGAGAAAGCAGTAAGAGGAAAGCTGAGCAAAAAAATAAAATAGATTGGAACGAAGTCTCAGGTGGCCAATGATGATTACGAGATGAACAGACGGTATGATGATGAGCCCTTGGAACCCGAGCCCGAACTAGATGAAGGGGTAGAAGTGGGGCCAGTCGGGGAGCTGAGAGAGCGACCTCGGAAGACATCAAGGTATATGACCAAATATGAGCGTACAAGAATTTTGGGTATGATTTAGCATGAATGCGCTTGTTATGGTTGAGTTGGAACGAAACGGACCCCCTTGAGGGTGCAGTAAAAGGCCCCCTGACAAGGTCCCAGGGGTGGATGAAACGGCAAGTGGGAGGCAACTATTAGGGGCACTGTGATTTCAGCCGACAATGTGAAAGGTGTCGAGTTTACCTGAAGAAGCAAGGGGTTGCCAGCAAAGGTGGTAGTCTCACCCCGGTGAATAACGTCCAGGCCAATTAAAGTCTCATTCAAAACCAGTGGAACAAAGTCTTTCCCCAACCACATTTGGCCCGCAATGTCCACCAGCGTGCAGCTAACTCATCCATCGGAAGGAACGAGAAGGAATTGAGCCAAGAGGCAGAAACATATAGCATAACGGTGCCGTAGCAAAAAGTCGTGATCATTAAGATAGCCGGTAGGACGAAACCTCTCAATAAGCCCAGGAATGTCAAGGCAGTTATTCGATGTCAGAAGAGAAGTCTCCATCCTGGACAAGCCACAAAGTTGCAATATCTACTGTCGGGTCAAAATGAAGAAAGTGGCAACAACAACAGGACTCCGCGGGGTCAAGTCCAGAATAGCGGCAAACTCCTCCATAGTGGGGTATAGCTCCTCCAAGCCAAAATGAAAGACATAGGTTTGTGGGTCCCATAACTGAGCAGCAGTCTTCAATAATGGTCCATCAATCTTTACGGCCATTAGGGAAAACAAGGTATTGATACCAAACAAGGCAAAGTTTAAGCGTTGGATGTGGGAGAATTCTTCAGTCCATGTGGAATGTGGACCATGGAAAGAAGCCATCTGAGTGAAAGTAACACGAGATGGGGCCTCCAGAGCTGTATTTATAAGGCACAAAAAGGCTGGGGATCGAAAGTTCAGAGAATGGTATAGTTAAAGTGGCGACCGCCACCTTAGAGTATGGGACCGCCAACCTAAAAGTACACAGTACAGTGAAGTCACTCTGTTGACCAAGAGATCGCCACGCGGCTCTTAGATTATGTGGCGATCGCCATAATGGATTGTGGCGGCCGCCAGGTTCAAATATGGCGGGTGTGTATCTTTTCAGTTTCTATAGTGTTGTAAGACTTGTATCATACATGCAGAGCAGATTGAGGAGTAAATTAAGATAAACCATGCAATCAGGAGTATATCAAGCAGTAAATGGCACGAAGGCCCAAATGCAACAGAATGTAGCAAAGTGTGAAACTGGGGCACCCAGGCCCAATAACTAGTGAAACTGGGGCATGCAGGCCCATAAAAAAGTACCAGAATAAATGTATGGAAGTGCGCTAAACTGGGGCACGCAGGCCCAAATAACCAAATGAATGTAAATATATCTGAGGGGTGGGGAAATCTCTCTCATTGTCTCTCACCACCTCGAGCGGACCCGACGGGAAGAAGGATCGGCCTCGTTAGAGCTAACATGCTCAAAAAGTCTCTCAAAGTCATCGCTGTCATCTCCACCATCTGAAGAAGAGGATACAACTCTGGAGCAGCTCCTGGCAGAAGAGACAGACCTTCGGGAGCGGGCTTTGGAAGAAGAGGCACGAGACCCACGACCTCGTACCGGAACCGAAACTGGAGCAGGAGGTTGAACAGGAACCTGCGATGGTAGTATGCCAGTGGCAGCTACTGGTAGCTGCAAAAGAGATAAAAGTAAGAGTAAAGTATAGAACAGAACAACCAGGTCAAAGAGGACGACACTCACCAGTAGAGGAACAAAAGGAACCCCAGCTGTACGTAAAGCTGCATCCTACTAGAGAATCATAGTCTGCATGCCGCTCACCACTAGCATGAGACGGTCTAGCCAGGCCTGATCTGCATGTCAAAAGGAATAAAGAACTAATCTGTTTGAATAGATGAAAGACATAAAAGGAAACATTGAAAAGAAGATCAAACCTTAGCATACACTGGTCGAAACTCTAGTGCTGGAGGAACTGGGATAGGGATGTCAAAAGGAAACCCGGCAATAAGGGCTGATACAGTCCAGGACACCTCAACTGCTCTTGCTCCGGCAGGTGCCCCAGCAGCAGCAACTCCAACCCTAACTCCAGCATCTTCAGCAGCAGCAGTAGTTGCTCCAGCACCGGCATCAGCAGCCTCCAGTGCCTATCTCCTCTTGCCATCAGGAACAGCTGGGCTAGGTCCAAGTGATCCTAATAGATGTTCCCGGGCCCAAGTTGTGTAATCTCCCTCTGGCACCAGCAGCTCTGAGGCATGGGTCCCCACCATCTCCAAGAGCATGTCCACACGGTTCTGGAGGTTGGTCCGGTGCATGCGGGTTGGAGGGACAACTGAAATCCAAAAGTAGTCGAGCCCAAGTGACTGGCGGACTACCCTCTCTCCGAGGTAGTACTCCCGACCAAATGGACCCTCCAGTAAGACCCACCTCGAAGTAAAATCTCGGCTGCGCATCAGGTCTGCGCTGGCTCAATCCTCTACCCCTCTCCAGACATCTCAGTGGACCTGTAATAATTTAAAATATAGTGCAAAGCAAAGAATAGTAATCAATAAACAGTAAGCAGTGAATATAGTGCAGTATGATAACCAGTGCGCCGGATACAGTGATCATTGTGCAGAACAAAAAACAGAAATGATCAGTCAATAGTACAGTACAGTGCAGTTAATAGTATGATACAGAGAGCAATGTACGGTACAGTAAAGTCCGAGGATCTCATAGGTCCTTCCCCCCATCCTTCTTCCCCTTCAGGCCTCGGGACCACCGAGCTACGCGGAGAATGACTAGAGAGTCATCTGAGGAGTTCGCCGGGACGTGAAGTCCAAGGAACTCATAGGTTCAAAGCTGTAAACAAAAGATGTCAGCAAGCAGATAATGGATAACATAAATGAATGAAAAAATGTGTAGAAACTAAAACATACCTCCCAAACCCACTAGTATCCTCCGATGCTGAGCTGCTGGGGGAATTAGGTCAAGGCCCTCATGAAGTCGTAGAGAGTAGCGAGAGCAGCTCCTCCCCAATCAAATGTAGCAAGGGCACCCAAGTAGTGAAGATGAATGGTGTTCTCCTTGTTCAAAAATAAGGACGTACCGAACATGTAAAGCAGAAAACCTCAGGCAACCCACTCGTAATGGCGGGGCTCGGTGCAATGAAAATGGCAAAAACGGTCGCAGAACCATGTGTATCGGACTCGATCTCGGTCCATCTGTACTGGACTAGCTTTGAGGAGATGCATATGTGCGTCGGCAGATCGAGCGATGGATGGATTAAAAGGGACAGGAGTACTGTGGACTCTGATGTCGGTGATAAGAGTAAAGTCCAGAGGCAACAGTGTGGCCTCAAAAGTAGTGAAATGGAAGGTGTTGGTGGTATCCCACCACCGCTCAGCAAGGGCTGAGCTAGACATGATCATTGCTTGTCCTACCCAATAAGGGAATGAACCGAGTAAAGCCGGAAGCGTTAACAAGGGCCCGACTAGGAGCAGGGAGGGCATCGAACCACTCCAACACCTCACCCGAGGTCGAGCTGCTAAAGCCCCGGACGTAGTGAACAGCTTGAAAAGAAGAAGATAAGCAGAGAATATATAAGAGCAGTCAAAACAAGTGATATGTAGAAAGTAACTGAAAGCAATAAAAATTCTAGGTTCGTGTGTGAGTGAGACCCTTCGGTTCCTTCAAGCCCTAGATGACTAGGCACCCTAAACCCTATTGAGCCAGGTAAATCCTTCAAGTCCTAGAAGACTAGGTATCTTAAGCCTTGGTGCACCAGAAATATCTTGCACGTTCTAGTAGAAGACTAGAAACCTTAAGCCCTGGTGAACCAGGTAAAATTTTCAACCCTTAGAAGACTAGGCACCCTAAGCCCTGGTGCGCCAGGCAAATCTTGCACGTCCTAGTAGAAGATTAGGAACCCTAAGCCCTAGTGAGCCAGGCAAATCTTTCTAGCCCTAGAAGACTAGGTACTCTAAGCCCTGGTGCGCCAGGCAAATTTTGCACGCCCTAGTAGAAGACTAGGAACCCTAAGCCCTGGTGAGCCTGGCAAATCATTCAAACCCTAGAAGACTAGGCACCCTAAGCCCTGGTACGCTAGGTAAATCTTGCACGTCCTAGTAGAAGACTAAGAACCCTAAACCCTGGTGAGCCAAGTAAATCTTTCAATCCCTAGAAGACTAGGCACCCTAAGCCATTGGGTGCCAGACAAACCCTGCACGTCCTAGTAGAAGACTAGAAACCCTAAACCTTGGTGCACTAGGCAAATTATTCAACCCTAGGTTCGTGTGCGAGTGATGATCCTTTGGTTTTTGCACGTCCTAGTAGAAGGCTAGGAACTCTAAGCTCTGGTGCGCTAGACAAATCTCTATCCTAAGTTATTGCAATAATGCCCTCTGGATGTTTTCTCAAAAATAAAAAAATAAACAAAAAAAAGTTGCCCCTAATTTTTAGAAATTTTTGCAAAATTGCCCCTAGATTTTTAAGATTTTTGAAAGATCTTAGGATTTTTGGAAAATTTTTCCTAATTTTTAGAATTTCTAAAAGTTTTTTCTTGGTTTTTTGATAGATTTTTTCCTAATTTTTAGGAGTTTTTGCAAAAATTTCCCTAGATTTGTAAACATTTTTCCTAGATTTTAAAAGATTTTGGAAAATTTCCCTAAGAGTTTTTAGAATTTTTGAAAATTTCCCTAGATTTTTAAAAATTTTCCCTGAAAAATAAATTTTCTCCCCTTAAATTCTATGTTTTACCCCAAAATAAAATCAAGCTCTTTATTTTTGTGATTTTTACTTAAATAACTCTCTTTTTATTATTTGCATCTAAAACCTAATTCTAGCGTGCTTACTATTTTAATCTTCTTTACACAGGTACCAAAGCTAAGTTTTTTAATCCAGTATCCAAGTTTGTTGTTTTACATGTTCAGATCTCAAAACGTGGCATACATTTGTCACAGATATGAAATATTGCATCATCATCATATCACATCATCACATGGGAATCCTAGGCATGCATCTATATTTGAGATATATCATATAACATGCTCTAATAGTGTACAGCAAAGATAGGAAACCTACCAGTGGATGCTAGCAAGATATATGCTGGTCAGGCTCCTAGAGGAGAACGCCAGCAGCAACGGCGACAACGGGTGGTTCATAATGCCTCATCCCACCCGGAACCAGACGGTGAGGTGTCGGGGCGTAGGTGTGAGGATCGAAAGGCGCTGGATAACTCTCTCCGGCGTGGGGATCAAGGAAGTTGGCCATCTCGGCCTTAGCAGCAGAATTTGCAACTGCCTGTGCCTCGGCAGTTGCTTGTGCCTCCTCCTTAGCGGCACGACGGGAGGCACGCTCCGCCTCGAGAGAAAGGGCGTCCATCTCACCCAGCATGGCATAAGGCTGAATGGTGGAGACCCCACTAACGGGAAGGCTAGGGTTTGTGCCCCCTAGAGTGCCCATGGTGGGACTCTCGCCAGTGAAAGATCTGCTCCGGCCATGATCGAGAAGGTAAAGGAAAAGGTGCGAAAAGCTAAGGAGCAAGAAGAAAGTGAGAGAGAATCGAGAGCGTTTGGAAGCTAGAGAGAGAGTAAGGTATGAGAGAATGAACCAGGCTTGCGCGCCTATGAAGACCATATGCGTGTTTAGAGGTGGCGGTCACCACTTCCAATGTTAGCGACCACTGGGATTTTGAAGTGACACACGGCAACCGCCAGGTTGAAAGGATTTGGGCATGACGATCGCCATGACAGAAGGGAAATAAAGGGGCGACCGCCGCTTGTCAAGCTGTCATATCAACCGTCTCGTGCTTTGTCCCCAGCGACCACCATGTCAGTGGGTCATCATTAGGTTTTGGGGTTTTAAGGGGCTGTTTGGTGTTTATTGTTGTGTGTGTTTTGATTATTTTTGTGTGTTTTGTTCGCTTTTATGTGTTTTATGCGTTCTATTAATTTCATATCTTTTGTTTTTCTTTAAATTCAATTTCTTGTAATTTAATTTTAAAAAACAATCTTGTGTTTTTCTTCAAAATTATTTTCGAATCTTGTGTGTTTTTAATCTTTGTGTGTTTTAAGTTCTGTGTGTTTTTCTTGTTGTGTTTTTCGTGGTTTTCTCTCGATAAAATTAATTTTAAAGTTTTGACTCGACTTTTTAATTATTTTTATCCCCTTATCATCTCAAATTTTTAGGTTTTGACTCAATCTATTAATTTGTGGTTCTCTTTCGATAAAATTAATTTTAAATTCTTGACTCGACTTTTTAATTATTTTTATCCCATTATCGTCTCAAATTTTTAGATCTTGACTTGACCTATTAATTTGTGGTTCTCTTCCGATAAAATTAATTTTAAAGTCTTGACTCGAATTTATAATTATTTTTATCCTGTTATCGTCTCGAATTTTTAGGTCTTGACTCGACCTATTAATTCGTTGTTACTTTTCCGGATAAGATAATTTCTAGGATATTGACTCGATCCTTTTGATTATTTTATCCCCAGCCAAGTTCTTAGATTTTAACTCGATCTTTGACTTGTTTGGTTATTTGTGCTCCTTTTAGATCTTGACTCGATCTTTGGGATTTATTTGATCATATCACTAATGTTAGCATCTGCATCATGTTTCTTATCTTGCATCCTTTCATTTTGTTCCAAGAACTACGTTTTGGTATGATCCCTTGCAAAGGATTACGTAAGCAGCTCGATAGAAATTTGAGTACGATTAACATTATATTCATGCTTGTGTGTTTGTGACCTAAGATTGACGGCTCGGTCAAATGGATGTTGTCTCTAGATCTTTGATATAATTTTGCATCACGCGTTGCTATGCAAGTTATATCAAAGAGGGACAACTATAGACACCCTAATTTGACCCCGCCCAATCTTAGGTGAATCCGATGATGAAAATGATTGGAATTGTGTATCAGTTCGATTCTCGAAAAATGATCCAATCCCGGTATTTAAACCTAATAATCAAAACCTTTAAACCAATAAAATCATCATGAACCGCCATGTTCATTATGGCGACCGTTAGTAGAATCTCTTGAAAGCTTCACTTTTTGTAGCGACCGCCATGTCCATTATGGCGATCGCCAGTAGAACCTCTTGGAAACCCTAACCCAAGACAGCTACCGCCACATTTAAGCCTTGGGGTCGCCAACTCCATTGTGGCAGCGGCCAGTAGAACCTCTTAGAAACTCCAATTGATGTGGTGACCGCCACGTTCATACCCGGCGACCACTAACTCCAAAAGGCCTGACATGTCCCAAAATGTGTCAGCATCCCATTGGCTGAAGAATTCTATAAATATCGTATCCCCTGGTACGTTTTCAGGACAGAATTCTAGAGAGAGAAACTCTGTCGAGACACCGAGCAAGTCCGTGCCCCGACGCCGAAACCTTACTAAAGTTTGAGAACTGGACCCCTAATACCGAGATTCTAAAATCCTAACTTAGATTGGATCATTGCTTGAGGATTGGATTGCCCATCACCATTCCCCGACTCGAGGATTCACTAGCGATTCAGGTATTTTGTTTGATCCTCAGTCCTTCAAACTGTGTTTCTTACCTCTTTGGAGTGATCGGGTTAATTTGGTTGTTTCATCATACATATATTTATTCTTATATTGCTTATATAGTTGTTTTAATATCTAAAATTCATTTGGTTTATAATGGATGTGTTTCGTTTGGTAAAGTAGCTATTCATGTTATAATTCAAGTTTTAGCTTGTTTAGTTTATTTGCTTCACATATTGCACACTTGCACTAAACTTTGTTAATTCATTAAATAGTGCTAACATGAGTGACAATACGACTAACGGTGTCGCTATTATTATAATTCAAGTACTTACATACATATGGTTGTAATTGTCAACATTACATCCATATTTTATGTTTCTTATAATAGTCATTATTATTTTTCTTTATGTTAGCTTTATTTTCTTTTATTAGTATTTCATTTTTTTCTTTTTCTTTTTATGTTAGCTTTATTTTCCTTTACTAGTATTCTATTTTTTGTTCCTTTCTTTTTCTATTAATGTTAGCTTTATTTTTTTTTACTTGTATTCTATTTTTTTTCTTTTCTTTTTCTTTTAATGTTAACGTAATTTTTCTTTCATAGTATTTCTTTTTCTTTTGCTAACCTTAAAATTCATCAAAGTCTTTTATGCTAATTTAATATTCTTCTTATTTTTCTTATTTTCATCTTCTAAATGGTAGTGTAATTTTCTCATTTAAATGTTAGTATAAATAGTAGTTTAACTCTCTTTTATTTTATTTTTCTTTTCTTCTCTTTTGTTTCATTTAAAATATAAAATATAAATAGTTAGATCATTTTTTTAATTAGTTCAATTGTGCTTTCTTTTAAATTCTTTTCTATTTGATTAAATTTTCTTTTGTAGATTTTTTTTATTTTCTTTTCTCTTTATTAAATCTTTTGCACGGATAAAATAAAAAATAAAAACATACAATTCTTGTTGTTAGTTTAAAAACTTTCTTCATTTTGAATATTTTAATATAGTAGTTTTTGTACTCTTTGTAATTTTAAGCTTTACATTTTTTTCTTTTGTAGTAATTAATCATTTTAGTTTCAAATCAACAATATGCATATTTAATATGCTAGTTTTAAAGTATTTACTCACCTTATTTCAAAATCATGTTTAGTATGTTTAGCAATTTGCTTGTCTTTAATGACTTTTAGCATATTTTAGTTTTTGTTTTATTTGACTCATACCATGCGGGTTTGCTTCTTGTAACTTTTAGTTAGAAATTGCATGCCGTAGGACTTACGATTTTTTCTTTCTTATTTGTTTTGATTTGGTATTCTATATACATATGCTATGTAATTTTTTATTTGATTTTGGATGTTCTCTCTTTGTCTCCATTTTCTATATTTGCATACATTTGAGAAATTTTATTAAGAACCCATGATGATTAGTAGAGGCCAATCTTATGGTTGGACGAACGGGGTGCTGAACACCTTTTCCGATTTGTACGTTAGCCCCTGGACCATTTTTCTTTGGTTAACATTTTAAAGATTAGTAGCCCATTTTTGTTTTTCTTGATTTTTCTCAAAAACCAAGTGGTGACTTCATTTTAAATTTTTTTTTTTCAAAATTTGACTTTCAAGGTGTTAAAATATTTTCAAATATCCTTTGAATTCCTTTATTTTTTTTGACCTACCAAAAACCCCCAAATTCCCGGCGCCACAGCCTCTCAATTGGAGACAATCAAAGAGGTCTCTATATAAATCTCGGTGTCGGCAAAATCCAAATTCCCGTCAGCTCGGAAGATCCTGCCATGTTGTATAAAGGTATGTGGCACCGAATCTCCTATATGCTCAGTGAAGCATGAAGGGACTACCAACTAGTAAGATGAATAGCTCAGGCGCTGTAGAATCATGACTAGTCTGATGTAGTAGGAAGGAACAATAGGGGTCTTTCATACGTATTGTATCAAAGGAGGAACTCTCATATATACTGAAGTACCATCTTGGTAGTTAGGCGGCACCCAAGTATTGGCCCACATAGGCTCGTTAAACTCCCCAACATCTGAAGCTAGCTCCTCGGGGTTAATAACTTCTCCAAAATCTTTTGTTACTAGAATCTCAATCGAAAACTCGATCTCCGCCACAAGAAAAACCCATGCCAATGGCTTAGCGTGGATCGGAGCCTCCTCTTCTGGATCAGACTCAAATTTGGAGCTTGAGAGCCAAACCCCTTCTGAAGTTTGTGACTCGTGGTCGGACATCTAAAATGATAGGCAAAGTATAATTTAGATTTATAGTACTTATGTGCTTAAGTATTAATATAGCTTACAAATTGCATAGGGACAAAATATAATTAATTATAGTTGACACATATATTACAAGTAGGACCTAGTTCTACCTATTACCCAACGCCACTGGGGTGTCGTAACCTAAGCTCTAATACTAAGTTGTAATGCCCTGATTTTTGGAGACATCTTAGGTTACAAAAGAAAATTTTTCTTAATTAGTTTTGAAAAAATAGCTCATAATTTTTTTAATACTATAATAATTCAAATAAGAAACTAGTAAAGTAATTCCATTCATTCATCAAACGAAAGTCTCAAAAGTATTACATTCCCAAAAGATTTTTCTAAAGTTTGAAAGCTAAGATTACATTAAAATTCAGCTACAATAGTTCTTCTAAGGTTTTCTCAGTAGTTTCTACTCCAGTTGTCAGCCAAGGTTCTACGTCGCCCTCCAATACTGGTTCCTCTGTATATTCTTCTTCACTTGGCATAAAATACCATGAGTTATGACGCCTAATAGGAACAACCCAAACCCTTCTAACCTACCCTTAATATACATAATTTTAGCAACACAAGTAAACATATAACAAAAGAGAGGTAGTTATAATTATAAAATTTAAACTCCTAAAGTACCAACATAAGTTCTCAAGTGTTCTTTATTCAAGTTTCCAAAAGTTGATTGTTTGTTCAAGAGAACGGTTTTTTCGGGTCTCACCAGAGAACCTATCCCATATTCAATGTCGCGTTACCACAATAGGCTCTTACCCAATGGTACCATTAGGTTCTTATCCACTCATGTTCCATACACCTTGTTCCTGCCTCATCACCCTTTTTATCCAGTACTAAATGTACTTGGTTAAGTGCTGTGATACGTGGTTTACCGTTGTCACTCTCCCTGTCCCATACTATTTGTACATGGTTGAGTGCCATGAGACGGATCGAGACAAGGCACGACTTAAGACATAACACAACTCAACATGTACATGGACCTTTCCTCAACACCACAACATAGTACTCAACCCAACCCATCTTAAAAATCGAGTTCTTTGAAGAAAGTGACGTTCGTTCGAGGTTTAAAGTTTGGTTTCCGGTACATGATCATGGTCAACTAAACATGCTTTCACAAAATGTAATTAGCAGCCCTTAATATGTTCATTGTACTCTAAAAGCATAGTAAGGTCTCATACACGACACGTTATAGGTAAAGTACAAAAAGAATGTTAACTAGGTCTTACTTATCTATAAAAGCTAGAATTTCAGCTTCGTATGGTTTTACCGTAAAATACTTTTAGAATACTAAATCTCAGTAATTTGTTACAAAATTTTATGGGGTGGTAGATAGTCATGTTTGGCACATGTTTCATGAATGAAGCATGGATAGGGATAGTTTCTAAAAGAGGGGGTAAAATATCATTGAATAAAATTGGTCAAAAAACGACGTTGTTTGGAAAGAATGACGTTTAGGAAAATTCATCTGGTCAAATCACTTCAAATAAATTTTAAAAGAAAGATAGCTAAAAAACTATAGCTCAGGACAGAAAGTTTGATTTGAAGGAATTTTTCTAGAATTTGTTAAAAATCAGAATTTGAAGGGATTCGTCCTGTCACTCCCCAAACTCCGGGTCACGTGAAACACCTACAAACAACTAACCCGAGAATACACTCTAAAAAAAAAATCATACATACATTGTATATAATCACCAAACGGCATAAATTACACGGTTTCAATACCGAAAAAATATGTTACAATATACATGTAACAAAAGGAACAAAAAGAAAGACTACAACGCTTTCACCCCTCCGGCACCTTCAAATCAACCTGCGTGACCGGTACTTGAAAAAACTCAAGTCCCACGTCGTGAGCCAAAACTCAGCAGAAAGTAGACAGGCATGCAGTATAAGCTAAACATGTTAGGAAAACGAGGTGCAGTTTTAGACTCTCTTTCAAGCCTTTAAAATAATTTTCACATGCAAACGTGAAAGTGAGAACACAAACCATCTTTTTACTCACTCACAGGAGCCTTGAAAATAATTTAAAAATAATTTTTAGATCGTGATTCACACGACACTTAAAAATAATTTGAAAACTAATCTATCCATCCCACAATGCAGTTCATGCAATCTATGTACCTTCTAGGATTTTCACCGATGGACCGCAGCCCCCGTCAATGTACCTTTACGGACTTTAACCGAAGGACCTCAGCCTTACCGAACACACCTTTACGGACTTTAACCGAAGGACCTCAGCCTTACCAAATATACCTTTACGGACTTTCACTGAGGGATCGCAGCCCTATCGAACACACCTTTACGGACTTTCACCGAGGGACCGAGGGACCGCAGCCCTATCGAACACACCTTTACGGACTTTCACCGAGGGACGGCTGCCCTATGGAATACACCGTCAGCCAGAGCTAACATTTACCGAACTATATGTTCGTCTAACCTATTTCATACACCTATGCATAACCTAACCAGGATTTAAAGGCATAAAATCATGTACTATTACTACGTTCCACAAACCACGCCACATGCTACACACGCGACTCACATAACACTTGCAACTCATGCAACATGCATTACATGCATCCATTCCTCATATTTCACATAGCCATGCCTATTAAACCTATGAGTTTAAAGCATGCGATCCCGGTATACATAACGATACCAAAACATGTAATCCACTTACATAATTCGTACATAAATAAACAGTTAAAAATGCATATAACCATGTATAACAATACATCACGACGCCACCTGTCAAAACATCACCCGAACGACCCGTCCATACACCGGGACCCATCCACACACCGGGGCAACTGACACCTAACCCGGAGGCCAACACCTGAACCTCCCACAGAACGGTTCTCACCAAAACTCGCCTTTAAATCAAACCACGGACCCACACGTCCCGCACATAAACAGCACACACACGATCGTGCCCGGACAACTCACAACTAACCATGCACGTCACACCCGAGGACGACACCACAAAAACACCCGAGGCCACGACACGACCCCCGAAGCTACCACACAACCAACCGAACCCCAAAAGGCATCCAACAGTATTTTAATTGACTAACCCCATAATCAATCAACTGAATACCGTAAGAAACTAATTGAAAATCAAGAAACTAACTAAAACCAAAAACACAACACTGCCCAGGTTCTGTCGATTGGACCCCAATCCCCAGTCGACTGAACAACACAATGGAAAGGCCAAAAAACGTCCAAACACACTGTCCAGTTGACTGACCCCATGGTCCAGTCGACTGAACCCAAGAACCAAGATCCAGTCGACTGACCCTCACGGTCCAGTCGACTGAACTGAGGCAGAACAGATTTTTGAGTTACGGGTTCTGCCCTCCAAACCTCGAATCAACGCCTCTAAACACCCATCCAACACCATCGGACATCCACACGTCCAAGCCTAACACCAAAACCACGAAAGAAGCACCCAACACCCGATTCCATCCACCGAAATCGTCGAAAAATGGGTTTTTAGCCCAAAAACCCAACTTGAAACAAACTCAGATCGACAGCAATCTAATCGTTAAAAACACACGCGATTACACGTTGCACCCTTATACAATAGTAGGGTCTAGAATCTTACCTTGGTTAGTTAAAAACTTGACGTCTCGAACTACGTGTAAAATCGAGTTTCGTCGGAATAAAATTTTGTCTGGATGAACACGTAGCCCACCGTGCCTATAACAAGGATTCGCTGTTGGATCGTTGAAAACTGAGTGCCGGACCCCTAAGATCTTTGAGAGAAGGCAGAGAGAAAAAAAAAAACTTACTGAAGAAAATTTGAAAATATCTTTTGAAAATATCTAACTCCAAACATTTATAGGCCTCCAAAATATTTTTTTTAAAATTTTTTTTGAAATTCGCACTGTAACACCCCACGGCCCTGGAAACCTGCCCCACATGCCTATCTAACCCCGATCATGCATCAAAAGTATTTAAACATGCTAAAACAAAATTGCTAAAAAAAAAAAGAAAATGGGTCATGGTCTCACAACTCTACCCCCCTTGAAGGAATTTTGCTTCCGAAATTCAACTCAAGGTTAAAAGAAACAACTACGTCGATCCCAATCGACATAGGTATACGAGATGGTCAGCCAAACCGTTCCTAGAATATAGTCAAACAAGGTCAGGCATCCTAAATAATGACCAACTATCTCAAAGATACGGGATCTATAACTCACCCCAACCTCACATCCTTACCAACCGCTGCCTCAACACAGCACACCACCCATGGAGTCCATCACCAACTCCCAAACAGATACAAAGAAGAACTGACCCAAAGCCTGTAGACTCAGAAAGTACCTCTACTCGCTGAAGGCACATCCGCATCGTCTGTTACGGTCGGTGCCCTAGAAGAATTAGGAGCTGTGAGAACATACGCTCGGCCCTGAGTCAATTTGGGATGCTCATCTGGGATCTGAACTGAAGTACCCTCATCTGTAATCCAAGATGTCTGTACCACAAGATGCTGCTGCTGATCCTGCACCAACGAACCCATTAGCATGCCCACCGTGTTGGACATATTGCCTCACCGAGGACAGTTCCTGTGAATGTGTCCCGACTGACAACACCCAAAACAAACCGATGATCCTCTCCCCTGTGACTGCTACCTTGGTTGCAGGCACTCTGGCACACGATGCCCCGGCTGGCCAAACCGATAACATCTAACTTCCCCTGCAGCTGAACTGGTACTGAACCCCGGAACTGCTTCCTTTGCGGGCACCTTGACATACGATGCCTTAGCTGTTTGCACCGATAGCACATCAATTCCCTCTGCTTTGGCCTCCCAAATGAAGCCACCTTTGGTACTGATATAGGAAACCGCAATTGATTCGCTCCCACCAAATGAGAACTCAAACCAGACAACCTCTGGCGTTTGTCCCCATACCTCTGAAATCGAGCACCTCTACCCTCCTGCTGGATTCTACTCTCTCCCCTAGCAACCTCAACTAGCTGACCGATGGCACCCACCATCGCACGCAGCAACTCTATGGCTTCACACGGTCTTTGGGGAGCATTTGCATCCCTAGCATCAGAGATAGGAACATCTCCTTGGCCAACACCATGGCCACGGCCTCGCCCTCGTCTCGTAGACATCGCGTCTATATGAAAAACACAGACCATGAGATGCAGCACATAACATAAACCATATAAGCATGCTAACACATAAGCACATAGGTTCATACTAAACAAAACCCCACATACCGAGGAGAACCAACAAGAATGACACGTCAATCTGGATAACCTACTCAGATTCTCTGCTAAAAATCACGCCAGCTAAACGCGTTTCTAACTTAGCTCCCAAGTTTGTTAATCTAAACGCCAAAGGAAAGACTATCACTCCTAAGATTCAACCCCATGCTCACATATACACATCATTCACATATCTAACATTCTGACACATTCATGTTATCAAAGCGTCTAAACACATGCAAATAAGCACACGCAATCAACATCACACGGTGATGTAACCTCTTCCCATGGTTTTTAGGTATTCGAACCCAGAGCTCTAATACCAATCTGTCACTCTCTTAACTCCGGGTCATGTGAAATATCCACAAACAACTAACCCGAGAATACACTCTAAAAAAAAACCCATACATGCATTGTATATAATCGTCAAACGGCATACATTACACGGTTCTAACACCAGAAAAATATGTCACAACGTACATGTAACAAAAGGAACAAAAAGGAAGACTACAGCGCTTTCACCCCTCCGGTACCAATAGATCAACCTGCGTGACCGGTACCTGAAGAAAATCAAATCCCACGTTGTGAGCCAAAGCTCTGCAGAAACTAAACGGGCATGCAGTATAAGCTAAACGTGCTAGGAAAACGAGATGCAGTTTTAGACTCTCTTTCAAACCTTTAAAATAATTTTTACACGCAAACGGGAAAGCGAGGATACAAACCATCTTTTGACTCACTCACAGGAGCCTTGAAAACAATTTGAAAACGATTTTTAGATCGCGATTCACACGACTCTTAAAAATAATTTGAAAACTGGTCTATCTGTCCCACAATGCAGTTCATGCAATCCATGTACCTTTTTGAATTTTCACCGATGGACCGCTGCCCCCATCAATGTACCTTCACGGACTTCAACTGAAGGACCTCAGCCCTACCGAACACACTTTTACGGACTTTAATCGAAGGACCTCAGCCCTATCGAACACGCCTTTACGAACTTTCACCGAGGGTCGAACACACTTTTATAGACTTTTACCGAGGGACCGCCGCCCTATCGAATACACCGTCATCCAGTGCTAACATTTACCGAACCACATGTCCGTCTAACCCATTTCATACACCTATGCATAACCTAACCAGGATTTAAATGTATAAAATCACGTACTATCACTACGTTCTACAAACCACGCCACATGCTACACACGCGACTCACATAACACTTGCAACTGATGCAACATGCATCACATGCATCTATTCCTCATATTCCACATAACCATGTCCATAAAATCTCTGAGTTTAAAGCATGCAATCACGGTACACATAACGATACCAAAACATATAATCCACTTACATAATTC
>JAULJZ010178405.1:0-22930 GCA_032270985.1 Heliamphora pulchella
TGTTTTGATTCATTAGAGGGTGCGATCTTATATGGGTCTATATTCCCGGTGAGTTGGATAGCGATATTATTTATATAAAAAAATATTAATTATTGACGAAATCTACGTCCAGTTAATTTTTTATCAAAAATTTTTTTACAAAAATAATGATCATGACAGTCTTACCTCCAACATCAACATGCTATTCATTCAGTACTAGTAAACGGGTCTGGATTGCCTGAATCTGTGCTTGGCACAGATTCTGAGTCTGAGTTTGCTGCTCCACAACCCTCTGTATTTCAGCAATAGCTCTCATTAGGGCTATCAAGTTCATCTCATTTTCTGCCATTTTAGCTAACTGTTCAGATACCTTACAAAGTCTGCCTGATCCTGACCTCACCCAAACGTGTGCTGACTGTACTTTTCTTGGCCCAATGGTAAACTCACAGAGAAAACCTAAATTCCAAAAGCAGAATAACCAGTATTTGATACCTCTCGCGTAAATATTCTGACAACAGATAGAAAATATCTCGGATACCCAAAACAGCAAATCGTGAGCCGATAAACACGGAGACTAAAACAATGCCCCTGTCGGGCTCATGCTAACAACATAACCACAGGGTGACCCAAAAACCAGAATGATGGCTAAGGAGGGGGATCGACTAGATCCTAGAAGGAAAGTTTACTAAAAATGGGGAAGCGGACAGCACTCTAGTAAGGAAACAATTCTAACATTCAAGAGGTTAGTTTAAGCTAAGATTCTAATGGAAAACGTGCAGCATAAGGGTAAGGAAAAATGACTAACTCTCATGGGTATGTCAAGAGTTTTGAAAGAAACGAGCTTAAACAAAGGGGGAGAAAACCAACAACTCGGGAAGAACCCGAAGGAGAGAGAAACTACCCTAGAGGCATTAAAACGAAATACGGGCATGACCTCGAGAAGAAGACTATGGTGTGAAAACTAAACATGGTGAGGAACAAGGCCTGAGTAAAAACCAGAAAGAAAAGCTAACCTAATCACCAAGGGATAAAAGAAAAACCCGAGCCAAACCCGGGGAAGGAACTAACCTAATCCAGACAAATAATCCTAACAATACGCAAGCAAAACATACAAAAAAAAACACATAATCCTAACAGGGTCAATAGCACCTAAAGGAGAGTTCTAAATTCACTATATGCAAAAGGCCGATTTTGGTCAATTGAACAGGGTACCTTCTGAATAGGGCTAGGTATATATACCTCCCATGCCTGGAGTGGTGCAGGACGTAGTTAAACAGTACGCCCGAACTCTTTTACTACACCTATGAAAGCGTGTAGTCAGTAAGGCTTGTCCATCTTCCCAACAATCTCTGAAACCGATAAATGATCGGGGCATTGGGTCGACGAGGCAGAGGGGGTTTGAAGAACAATGCATATGCGTGCGA
Source organism: Heliamphora pulchella (assembly GCA_032270985.1). NCBI lineage: Eukaryota > Viridiplantae > Streptophyta > Magnoliopsida > Ericales > Sarraceniaceae > Heliamphora > Heliamphora pulchella. The sequence goes on from JAULJZ010178405.1 coordinate 1,404, forward strand.
AAATGCAAATGAGAAATTTTATTAACAATCAATAATTTTTTCAAGTATAGCTCTCTTATTTGATTTTATAAACCAGTCCCCAGTAGAGTCGCTAGAAAAATACTGTGGCGTTAGGATTTTGGGTTTGTTGTGGAAAACGTTTCAAAAATAAAAAAATTCAAAAATATTTGAAAGATATTTTAACACCTTGAAAACCAAATTTTGAAAACTTTTTTTTGTTGAAAATGGAGTCGCCACTTAGTTTTTGAAAAAAACTAAGAAAAACAAAAATAGCTACTGATCTTTAAAACATTTAAGTAGAGAAAAAAGTTTAGGGCCTAAGGTACGAATCAGAGAAGGTATTAGGCACACCGTTCACCCAACCATAAGGTTGGCCTCTACTAATCATCATTGATTCTTGAATAAGACTTCTCAAATGCATGCAAATAAAGAAAATTGAGGCAAAGAGAGAACATCTAAAATCAAATATGAAAAATACATAACATATGTACATAGAATTCCAAGCAAAACAAATAAAAAAAAAATCCTAAGTCCTACGGCATCCAATTTCTAACTAAAGGATACATAAAATACTCTCACATGCAATTTCATCAAAATAATCTAAACTAGTATGGTTCAAAATAAATATGCTAAAAGATGCTTAAAATTGTCTAAACATGGTTTGTCACAAAAGATAAACTAAATTATTTTAAAACATACTTTCAAGTAAAGAAACTAAAACATGAATTAACATTAACATGCAAAATAAAAGATACATAAAAAGAATCCTAAAAAAGAATTACAAAAGAAGCTTATGCTAAAATGAAAAGAGGTTTAAAACAAAAATAAAATATTAACAAAAGGAAATTTGACTATTTATATTTGAAACGAAAACGAAAAAGAAGAAAATTATATTTAAGGAATGAAAATTAAACTAAAGACCTTTTTATGATTTTTGGAGTTTAATGAAATAAAAAAAAAAGAAAAGAAAAAGGAAAGACAAAATAAATACTAAAAGAAAATAAAGTCCTAAAAAGAAAAAGAAAATGGAACTTTATAAAGAAATATTAGGAGAAAAAAAATGCTAAATGAAACTTTTTAAGGAAATTAAAGCTAAGAATAAAATTTAAAAAATTAAAATGCTACATTATGAGAAGAATAAAGTTGTTGATAAAGAAAAGAGAGGAAAATAAAACAAATGTTATGAAAGAAAATTACACTACTATTGAAAGAAAAGAAATAAGAGTTAGGAAAGGAATATTAAGCTAAAAAGAAAATAAAATTGAATACTAAATTAAAGTTACAAAAAAGAAAAGAAAGTAAAAGTGAAATAGGATGCTAATAAAATAAATTAAACTAACTAAAGGAAGAGAAAAAACAATTAAGTGCTAGGACATTAAAATAACATAAAAAGAAAGAAAAAGAAAGGAAATAATATACTAGAATTTAAATGGATGTAATATTGATAATTACAACTATTTTTATGTAAGTGCTTGAGTTATAGCAATAACGACATTATTAGTCCTATTGTTAATTTATGTTAGCACTATTTGATGATGTTTAAATACTAATATAAGTAAGCAATAAACAAATAAGCTGGAATTTAAATTCAAACATAACTAAAGCAACTGTGAGCAATGTAAGAACATAATTGGAGTGAATTGATCAAAATAACCCGACCACTCCAAAGAGGTAGAAAAATGGAGCTAGAAGGGGCGGGAATCCAAACGAGGTACCTAAATTGTCGGAGAATCCTCAAGTCGGGAATGTGCTTCAATGGGCTAATCCTCGGGTGGTGATCCAAATAGGGCTTCAATGTAGGCGTCAGAGGTTCGGATCTTGGTATTTCGGCAGTGCTTCGGCGTCAGAGCTCGGAATTGGTCAGCAACTCGGAAGAGCTTCTCTCACTAAATCTCTCTCTAAAAATTCTGTCCTTGAAAACGTACCAGGGGTACGCTATTTATAGAATTCTTTAACCAATGAGGTGTTGGCAGTCGCCACATTTTGGGACACGTCAGGCCATTTGGAGTTGGCAGTTACCAGGTTTAATATGGCGGTCGCCATGTTTAAAAGAAGTTCCACAAGGTTCTACTGGCGGTCGCCACAATGAGAGTTGGCGGTCGCCAGGTTGAAAGTGGCGGTCGCCACTTTTGGTTAGGGTTTCTAAGAGGTTCTATTGACGGTCGCCATAATGAAAGTTGGCAGTCGCCAGGTGAGAATGACTTGGACAGCAAGTTATCGATGTTTCAACAAAATTTCATTGGTTTGAAGGTTCCGAGTTCAAATATCGAGCTTGGATCACTTCCCGAGGATCGAACTCAGGCACTACTCCACCTATTTTTATCGTCGAATTTGCCTAAGATTGGACGAGGTCAAATTGGGGTGTCTACACTAGCCTGTAAAGCAGAAGCTCAGAAGAATCATACCAGATTGGTCTCTCAAGATCAAAGAAAAAGTGACCAAGCAGATTAACGCGCTTAGAAGAATCATACCAGATTGGGCTCTCAAGATCAAAGAAGAAGTGACCAAGCAAATTAACGCTGGATTCCTCATAGTCACAGAATACCCAAAGAGGGTAGCCAACATTGTCCCGGTACCGAAGAAAGACAGGAGAAGTCAAGTATGTGTCGACTTCAGAAACATTAACAGAGCCAACCCTAAGGATGACTTTTCCCTCCCCTATATAGATGTGTTGGTAGACAATACTGTTGGAAATGCACTCCTATCCTTCATAGATGGATCTTCAAGGTATAACCAGATCTTGATGGCACTAGAAGATTGGAAAAAGACTACTTTCATGATGCCCTGGGGAACCTACTGTTATAGGGTCATGCCATTTGGACTAAAAACATAGGAGCAACCACCCTAAGGGCCGCAACCACACTATTACATGATATGATAAGCAAAGAGGTGGAGGTATATGTGGATGACATGATAGTGAAATCTAAGACCAAGGAAGGGCATGTAGCGGCATTGAGAAAGTTTTTCGGGTGGATAAAGAAGTATAAGATGTGTCTATACCCGTAGAAATGTGCTTTTGGAGTAACAGTGGGAAAGATGCTTGGATTTATGACCACACAACGAGAGATTGAAGTCGACTTGTCAAAGATCAAGGCTATTCTTGAGATGCCTTCCCCGAGAACCGAAAAGGACATATAGAGATTTTTGGGAAAAATTCAGTTTATTAGTCGATTTATAGCTAAATTAACCATAACCTATGAACCTCTGTTCTGACTCTTGAAGAAGGCAACTAAGTTTCGGTGGGATCAATAATGCCAAGACATTTTCAATGATGTATGTCGATGCCTATAAAACCTTCCAGTCTTATCGCCACCAGAACCCGGTAATCCTCTGATACTTTATCTATCAGTGACTGATTCAATAATGGGATGCATGCTCGCACAAGAGGATGAACCTAAGGTGAAAAGAGCTATCTATTACCTAAGCAAAAAGATGACAGATTGTGAACGTCGGTATGTCTTTGGAAAACACTTAATGGGTATTGGTCTCGGCATCCAGGAAGTTACGACACTACATGCTGGCATGCTGAGTTGTTTTGATTTCGCATATGAACCCGCTTAAATACATCTTCGAGAAGTCAACATTGATAGAAAAGTTAGCCCAATGGTTGCTAATGATAGTCGAATTTTGAGTTTCCTGATGAACAAGTACTAAAAATTGAGAAGGATCTTTGGATCCTGTATTTTGATGGAGCTTCAAAGCAATACGGATATGGGATAGGGATACTTTTGATCACCGCCGATGACTCTTATATCCCGTTGGCTTATAAGTTATGTTTTGAGGTTACAAACAATTAGGTCGAGTATTTTTTGAGTAATACTCAGCCGAGTATGAAGTTTGATTAGTCGGATTGGAAGCAGGCCTAGAACTAAAGGCAAGGAAATTGAAAGTTATAGGGGATTTAGCTTTAGTTGTATCACAAGCAAAAGGAGAATGGAAGGTCAAAGAGAAAAGGTTAATCCAATACCACCAAGAGCTCGAGATAATGATCTTTTGTTTTGAGAATGTGGTGTTCACCTATGTCCCGAGATTGCAGAATAAGTTAGCTGACACCGTGACTAACTTAGCATTGATGATAGATATACCACCAAGAATGAGGATGAGACCTTTGGAGATTCAACAACGAGATGTACCCACAATCAGTAACGTTGCCACAACTAACAGGTTAGTGATGGACTACTCTTGTATCTTGACATTTGGAATTTTATCGAAAAGGGAAAATATCCCGTTCGAGCTAGTAAGAAAGATCAAAGAGCCATTAGGAGACTTACCGCGCAGTTTGTAATCTGTGGAAGGAAGTTGTACAAAATAGGATAATTAGGAGTCAATAAACTTTGTGTCAATACAGAAGAAGGATATGAATTGAGGAGAGAAATTCACAGGGGAGTCTACGGGCCCCATATGAACGGGTTAATGTTAGCAAAGAAAATTTTATGCCAAAGGTACTTTTGGATGACGATGGAAATGGATTGTTACAAGTTTGTTCGAAGATGTCAAAAATGCCAAGTTAACGCTAACCTTATGCATGTGCCGCCATCTTAGCTTTATAGTATGGCATCACTATGGCCGTTTTCGGTTTGGGAAATCGACGTGAAAGGAAAAATCACACTAAAAGCATCGAATGGACACGAGTTTATCCTTGTGGCTATTGACTACTTCACAAAGTGGGTTGAAGTTGCCTCTTACTATGTTCTGAAAGCTTCACAAGTAGCTAAGTTCATCAAGGTGAACCTCATTGTCGATACGGGGTTCCACATGAGATTGTTTCTGATAATGGCTCTCATTTCCATGGTGAAGTTTTAGATCTCTTAGAGGAGTATCGGATTACCGCTCACAAGTCTTCCTCATATAGGCCGCAGACCAATGGAGCTGTGGAAGCTCCCAACAAGAATGTGAGAAGATTTTGTAGAAAACAATAGAGGCAAGCAGAGATTAGCCAGAGAAGCTACCGTTTGCACTCTGGGGATACCGAACGTCGATCAGGATTTCCACTGGAGCCACACCATACGCATTAGTTTATGGGATGCAAGCAGTCTCACCTCTAGAGTTGGAGATTCTGTTTTTATGGATAGTAGTTGAAAGTGGCATTTCAGAATCAGATTGGCAGACAGATAGATTTGAAGAATTACTTTTGTTCGACGAAAGGAGACTTAGGGCATTATTTCACATCCAAGGGTATCCGAGAATAATAACTCAAGCATTTAACAAGAAGGTTAAGTCTCGAAATCTGAAAGAGGGTAACTTGGTTCTCAAGAAAATTAGGGCTTCAATCTTCGACCAAATGGGAAAGTTCAAACCTAATTGGGCCGGGCTTATCTTATCAAAACATTGATGTCAGGAAGAGCCGTCATGGGAACGTCATCTCTACGCCAATCAACTCAGATCATCTCCAAAGATTCCATCTTTGATAGAAAAATAAAAATATAAAAAGAAAAGCTTGCTGGGTTGAAAACCGTAAAGACTACTTAGGAAAAAGTTAGAGCAGCTCATAAGGCTAAAAATTCGAAAGGGTGACCTTGGAAAAAGTTAGGGCAATAAAAAGGAGAGTGTCAATACCCGAGTGTAACCTAAGTCTCAAGCTTCGTTGTGGCCAGATTCCCCTCCTTGGGATGCGTAGGCAGCTTATGTTCGAAATTTGGCCTAAACATTTTGAAGAAACTAAACTTTGTAACCCTTTTTGAAATGCAAAAGCTTATTTTATGTTTTTCTAATAGATTGGTTATATTGCAAAAATAAAATTCTAAAGAACAGTTCCAAAGATCATCATGAATTAAGAACGGAGAAGTTTTCATTAATAAGTTTTACTGATTCAATTTAACTCTAAAAACAAGGGAGGCTTGCAAGTCTTCATTCTTTTCTTAAAAAGCTAAAAAGAAAACAGTGAGATATTGAGGCACAACAAAGAAAAATCAAATCCTCCTTCTTTTTGCATCTCCTATTTGTTTTACACTGCGCTTTAACTTCTTCCCAAGCCAAGCTAATCCTCAGAAAGCCCTCTATCAAATTCATTAGCAACTGGCATCATCAGTTATGAAGAGCAAGCTCGCTGATACTGACTCAAGAAAGCAGCCTAATGAGGAGAACTGTACATGTGACTCACAGTCGTGTTAGGCCTAGTCTGAGTATGCTCGAACTGACGGAGAATATGGTATGGATAGTAGAAGGTAATTAGCAGAACTCCCGGATCATCCATGGTGACAGCAGTCATGAGGAAAATTTTCAACCAGGGGCATTACCAAGAAATATCATCTCCAGTTAAAGAGCTTAAAAAGTCCTTTCAAGCACCTTCAGTGGAGTGAAGACGGTAAACTCGATAGTGGACAAATGATTTCACATTGTAGATATCAGACACAGGTTTCTCAAGCAGATTCACCTTCTCCATCAACCAAACCAGAGAGAAATAAAGAAAAAGGTGAGCTGCGCAAAAAATAGCATAAAATACAGAAAAATGAGAGCTGAGCGAAAGAGGATAGAGAGAAATATAGAAAAAGGAGAGTTGACCAGAAAAATAGAGAGAAAATAATAGAAAAATGAGAGTTGAGTGAATACTTGTAGCAGCAAAGCACTACTCGGGAAGAAAGGATCACCCTTAGTACTGACTGCATGAAGCCTGAGAACTGTCTCAGCAAGGATTAGTGGAACAGGATCCCGAACCTTGCGAATCTAATAAGCTACATCCACTAGAGAAGAGCTAGCCCAAACGTAAGAAGATCCAAGGATGAAATGGGCCAGTAAACAGATGCAAAGGGCATAACGACGCTGGAGCTGAAGGGAGAAATCAACAAGGGAACCCTAGGGTCGGAATCGATCAATGATCCGAATGATCTCGAGAACCCCACCATAGGTAATAAGCGAAACTTCACTTTTGGAGTAATCACAAAGTTGCATCAACTGATTTTTGAAGCTCGAGAATGGGGTAGGGACTATAATTCCATCCTGAGAAGGAATCTCGAGAATAGCAGAAAAATCCACCATCGTTGGGCACAGCTCCTCGTATCCAAACCAGAGCACATGGACATCGGGATCCCAAAGTTGGGTAGCACCTCTCAGAAGATGCCAGTCGATCATTATAGTCTTCAAAGAGAATAGCGCCTCTAAACAAAAGTTGATGAAGTTCTTACACTCAACTGAGGAGAACTTGTCCATCCATGACGAGAGAGTTGTTGGAGGAAAGAACCATGAAGGAATAAGGAGGAGAGAGAATATCCTAGGCAGTGGGGTCTGGACCAGAGGGTCCCCTTTTATACAACCAAAAAGAGGGGGGGACCACATAATCAGCTCTGTTTTACGCACCAAAATGCTTTGTCACTGCCGTTACCTTTTTCTTATGGCCGTCATGTTTGTTTGTTATGGCCGTCACCAATCTTCAAAGCCATGAACTTTTCACCATTTTTGTTCAGGCCCAACTTTTGATTGTTACGGCCGCGACCTTTTTCATGTAGAACATTTAACAACACCGCCTATTTTTGTGGACATGCCCAATTCCTTGCCAGGAACCTTTAAGCAACTCACAACACAAAAATGAACTTGCATGGGAAGTTTCAACTCACAAGTCATATAACATACATAATTAAGAGACTGAGGTAATCAAATACATTTTTCATACAAAAATATATATCCATCCTCATCTGTAATGAGCTATAATGTAATCCAAAAGGCATGAAGGCCTATCCCAATAAAAAATGTATAAAGTGCAATGTACCAAGCACTTATCAAGCGGGCACGTAAGCCCAAGTAAAAGAATCGATACGCATGCCTAGATATACACAAAGAAAAAATGGAGATGGGAAATCCTCAATTGTGTTTGGGCCTCGTCCGTCGAAGCTTGAACCTTCCGTGGAAGGAAAACTCTCCCGCTGTAGAGCCAGTCTTCTCCTTCTTCGAGCTTTCGACCATCTAGAAGAAGCAATCGATAACGCACGACCTCCGTGAAAACTCAGACCTCTTCCCCTGTCACACTACAAGAAGGAACCACATCAGGTAAATCTATATGTTGGAAGGAAATAGAAATGCAGAAAGAAAAAGAACAAAATGAAGTACGTACCATAGTGGTGCCACCCCGAGGAGTGACAGGGAGTTGGATCCCGTGAAATTGAAGGGTACTGTCCATCCGACGGTTCAGCACCCTCATCCCCGTCATGATTTGGAGGCACTGTTTGCCCCACTCCTGAGAGAGCTACCAGAAGGAAAGAAGATACATTAGTGCATATAAGAAAAGAAATATGGAAAAGTGGAAAAGAGAAGATGAAAGAATGTCGTACCTGCTCCGCACCTGAGGGAAGGTGCATCTTTAGTATTGGCGGACGAGGGATCTCAATCTACTAAAGAACCCAATCCACGAACGTGTCCACGGTCCAGGACAACTCGATATGAGCCACTCCAGTAGGCTCAAAGGTAGTAAATGGGGGACCCCACGTAGCAGCACGAGTCCCCATGGAAGGCATGAGTCTCTCTCGGGCGAAGACCGCGTAATCACGGTCCTTACACTCGAGTAATGTAGCAGCGTCGACCCCCACCATAACACGGATGATCTCAGCTCTATGTAAGGCGTCGATCTGACGCATCCTGACCGGAGGAGCCCTTAGGATACGAAACTACTCGTACTACAGAATAGTCCTTCTAGCCCCGTCTAACCTCCCAGCTCCACATCAGATCGGCACTGGCTCAGTCCTCTATATTGACCCAAAGATCCCAGCTGACCTATAAAGTAAGAGATCATGTCAAAAAGAAGTAACTATGAATAAAGCAGAAATGAAGACAAAGAAAGGAAGAAACATACCCGATCAACAGTAAGGGTATCTAGGAAGTGGCAGTCGGTGTCGAGATCCTTTCCACCAGGCTTCATACCCCGGTATCTCCTCGCCCACTGAAGTGCACGAGGGATCACTGAGGGATCCTCGCAGGAGTTCACTAGTACACTCATAGCAAGGAACTCATAGGCCCAAAGTTGCAAGAAAACCGAGAGAAGCATTAGTACAACAAATAGGATGATATGCAGGAATGAAAGTGAGCACGAGTAGAAGTAGAGGTATACCTTTTAGATCCTCCAGTAGCCGTTTGTTCTTCAATCAGAGGTCCTGGTGGTGGCACTCATTTTACCGTAGAGGGTAGCCAGGGCTTCTCCCCCTGTTATATACACCAATGTCGTCCACCGCCACCATCGCCGCGAGGTAGTGGAGGTACACTCTATTCTCTAAGTTCGAGAATAGAGTTATCCTGAACATATATAGAATGAAAGCACGAGCCACCTACTTGAAGTGGAAGGCCTCTGAGCAGACGAAGTCACGAAAAGATGTCCTCATCCAGGAGTACCTGATGCTCCCCTTATCGATAGCTAAGGGCACCTGGCCGAGGAAGAAGGTAAAAGCCTCAGGACTCTTACTAATGTCTGAATCAAAGGGGATCAGGTCGTCGCCTACCCGAATTCCAATGATGAGGGCGAAGTGGAGAAGAGTGAGTGTCGCCTCAAACGTGGAGAGGTGGAAGGTATTGGTGGTATCCCACCACCTCTCTGCAAACACCGTGACCTGAACCAGATTCTTGCTGGCCTCCTCCAGCGTAGTAACAAATCGGCCAATTCCAACTCGATCGACAATCTTTCGACTCCTCCGTGGGAGGGCAGTGTACCACTCCAACACATGGGTGGAATCTCCAAAAGCGTGAATACGGATGCTCCCCTGAAACAAAACAAGACAACGAATCAGTAAATAAGATGAACAACAAATTCAAAACTAGAATGTGTAACGATACAACCAAAACGAAAACATAAACATTCGATCCACAATTTTTAGAAATCCTCCTATGGATAGATTCAGTAATCTTGCAAAAGTTTTTCAACCCAAACGCATCTAAAACACATAAATCACTTGGAATTTTCTCTTTACACACCTAGATTCAAAACCACAGCCGGCATCCATCCTACTTTGAGTCTAACAAATGTTACACGAGATAATCCAAACATTCAATAAAAAGGCAATGCAAAAGTTTTCTAAATCGATCAAACAACAAAGCACAACCGTTGGTCTCACATTGGTAACTACGCTATTCAAAATTCAAACTCAACTTTGTTTGATTCAATTTCATGATTATTACCAATACAAACTTAGTTTTAATGATCAATTCAACCCTAATTAGTTTCAATCGCAAATTCGATCTCAATTTCAAATTTATTTACGAGTCTCAATCCCGTTCAACCTAATTCCAACTTATTCTTAAATTCAATCCAATGAACAATTCCAAAGCTCGATTAATACAATTTAAACTCAAAAACTCAAAATTGATTTGATTTAGGTTCAATCCAAAACTTAACCCAATTTGTTTCAAATTCAACTTCAATCTTAAAATTTGATCCAATCCAATCCAAGCCAATTGAAATTCAAATTTAGCTCAATACAAAATTCAAATGTCAAAACCCAATTTTAGGATATTCAATTCAACTGGTTTAACTACATTTCAATCTTAAATTCAAAATTCAATTCAATTCAATTCAAAATTCATTTCGACCTCAAATTCAATTCAAAATTTATTTCAATTTCAACCTCAAATTCAATTCAAAATTCAATTCAATCTTAAATTCAATTTCAAATTCAAATCAATTTGGTTTCGATCTCAGCTCAATTCAACAATGGTTTCAATTTCAATTTCAATTTCAAGATCCAATTCAATTTAATACAATTCAAATTCAATACCGAAAAATCCAACTCAATCTCAATTCAAGTCAACTAAATTCAATAATCCAAGATTAATCGATTCAATTCAATAACCATATAAGTCTACATTCATCGTGTTTGTGCCAAAATGAGCAAAGTACAACTTTTAAAGAAAGTTTTGACATACCAGAAGGGTCGTAGCCGGGAGGTGCATTCTATGACGCCAAAGTAGAACCTCGCGCTCCTCGAAGATATCTAGAAGGATGAACCTCTTGATCCCCGGCTTGTCGAGTCACTGATGAAGAGGAATGTATATTATTGGGTCAAAGTGACGCGGCATGCCCGTTACAGTCGGCCCCTCCAAGAGGTGCACCCCTGCGACACCCTCGTCACCACCATTGCTGTTGACCATTTCATCATCACCAGTGGCACCACCTTGGCCTCTAACGCCACCCCCAATATCGCCGTTGCCGCCACCACTCGTGCCACTACGACCACTGTCATGACCTTCCCCACCGATGCAAACCACTACCATGAATAACAAAGGGAGGAAGAAGAGGCTAAACATCTTTGAGTTCAAAAGAAGGAAGAAATGAGAGAGAAGAGAAACTGAGAAAGAAGAAGAACTAAGAGAGTCGAGAGAGATAGAGAGAGAAGTTTTCTCAGTTCGCGCGAATGAGAACTTTGAATAGCTCGAACCTGATAACCTCACATCGATCGACCTTGTGGCAGCGAGGTTTGTTTCCTTTAAAAGTAACGGCCGTGGCAACCGAGAATTGGATGCTAACAACCCACCTCATGTCCGTGACAAATGTGAAATGTTTATATTGGCCATTATATTCAAACCTTTAGGTTGCAATAACCCTAGGGTTATTTGTCACGGCCATAACATCGAAAAAGGCACGGCCACAATGTTTTGTTGATCACCCCTTCCTTTCAACCCTTGAACATATGGGAACCTTTTGTTTTGGCTTGTTTAGCCAAAATTGTCATTTTTATAGCCCCTTTTTGAGGTCTATCAAAAATAGACCTAAAACTCTCTTCGATCCTCCTCACGACCTTAAATTGACTTTTCGGTCTTATTCATGACCTTAAACTGATCCCAGCTCAGCTCAGTCTTATGAATAGACCTTAAGCCCTTCTCAGTCCTCCTCATAACCTTAAACTAACTATTTGATCCCAGCATGACCTAAAATTATCCATCGATAAAATTGGTCCTTCTCATAACCTTAAACTGACTTTTCGGTCTTTGCATGACCTAAAATTGTCCCTCAATGAAATCGATCCTCCTCATGATCTTAAATTGACTCTTCGGTCCCCACATGACCTAAAACTGACCTTCAATAAAATCGATCCTCATCATGACCTTAAATTGACTATTCGGTCCCCGTATAATCTAAAATTATCCATCAAAACAATTGATCCTCCTCAGGACCTTAAATTGACCCTCTGGTCCTCCACATAACCTTAAACTGACTTTTTGTTCCTATCATGACCCAAAAATGGTCCCTGATGATTCTTTAGTCTGTGTTTTGACCTTAAATTATGTAATCAGTACACTTGCATTATACCTGCTTGCGTCATGTCTTATCTGCCATGCATTATGATTAGCTTATTTGCATCATATACATTACCCCACGAACCACAATTGGTCTAATCCCTTGTAATGGGGTACATAGGAAGCTCGATGAAAATTCGGGTTCGACCATGCTTTTCTGTATGTTTTTGTTTATGCCTAAGATTGATGGCTTAGTTAAACGGTTTATCTCTAGAGTTTTGACATTTACTTGCACCACGGATTGTTGCAAGCTCTGTCAAAGATGGACAACTATAGACACCCTAATTTGACCAATTCGAATCATAGGCATCGGTCTCGAACGTTCCTCAATGAAGAAAGTACGAAATTATGCTCAAGGATGCTTCTAACCAATTGCAATGTCAAGAGTTCGACTCAAAACTAAAGAAAACACCCATCTCTCTAAAAACCTTTAAGCTGCGACCTTTTGATCCTCACGGCTGCCACCTTTTTATGATCCTACCCCTGGCTGTGTCCTTGAGGTAATGGCCGTAACCTTTTTGTGATCCTAGAACAGGTCGTAAACTCTATTCTTCACGGCCATAACCTTTTAATGATCTTATAATAGGCTGCGACCTTCGAAGGTCACGACCATTTTGGTACGTACAAATAGTTCACGGCTGTGATGTTCAAGTACACAGCTGCGTCCTTTGCACCTTTTTGGATAGGTAGCAGCATACCATAGGATCTTTGTGCTGCCCTAAATGCCTATAAATAGGCACCTTTTTCTTGAAAGAAAGAGGGAACAATTCTAAGATACCAATACTCTGTCAAATTCATTTTCCACCCGATATTCTTCCGATACACACACCCCAATATCATCCATTCTCAAGTTGAGCTCGTGACATTTCTTGTGTTTAGAAGGCTTTTGAAGTGCGGACGACTAGACGATTCTAGCCCACCACACCCGAGGAAACGTTCGAGGTGATTGACTACAATAGGTAACTCTAGAAAATCGTGACATTTATAAACTCCCACTTTCTCTCTCCCGAGAGTTATCGCGATTAGGGTTTCCATTCGTTGAGTTTTCTTTGATTACTTCATGTATAATTTATTCATGTCATGCATGTAGTACTTTCGATTTGCAATATTTAATAAATGAAGATGTGGGAAAGCATGTATATATACTTTTTTGTATGAAACAGTGTGGTTATTAACTTCTAAAGAATGTGAAATAGTGTGCTTTTGATCTAATTTCATGTTCAGTGGCACACTTGACACCAAAAATGCCTCTGTAATTCTCTAAACATAATGGCCGCGACCTTCTGTTGTCATGGCTGTAAGTAATGTTCTTCTATTATTATGGTCGCTACCTATTTTTGTTACAGCCGTCAATTTTATTCATCTTTTGTCACGGCCGCAACATTCTGTTGCTATGATCGCAAACTTCTTATAACACCAGTAGCTTGAAAACAATATTAGAACCTTTCTATTCTATCTATTTGACTGTGTGTGCAGCATGTTAGAAATCGAAACTATACAATGTGCCGTTTTAGCTCTTTATGATTTCTTTTGATAAGATCCTTAGTCCTCGTTTGCATGTTTTAGTTTATCTTCTTTAAACAATAAATGTGGCATGATTAGAAACCATAACTCAAATTGCATAACCTTTAGGACATTATCTTGCACATTAGATTTTCTACCTTTTTGTTTACTTTTTTTGTGTGTGTTTTGCTTGTTTTTGTATGGACTCTCTAAAATCACCCTTTCTGTATATGTTACATTTGAATGTTTTAAAACAAGAACCAATAATAACAAAGTAGTGGTCAACCTTGCAGTTGGGCGAAAATGGTGCCTAATACCTTCCCTTTTTGTAACTTACCTACCGAACCCTCTTTTTTTCTAATTACATTTAAATAACCTGTGGCCTACTTTTTTTTCTTGATTTTTCTCCAAAATTAAGTGGCTACTCCATTTTTCACGTGTTTGGATATCATGGGTTTTTCATCATAAAAGAAGTATTTTCTTTTCTAAAACAATGGATATCCGACACATCATTTTTCAAACCCAAACAAAAAATGCCCGCACTTGGGATTAGGTGATATTTTACACTTAGCTGTAAATAATCGTATCATTTCCATCTGATTCACTGTTATTATTTATAGAATTGAAGTTACGCCAGCTATTTAATTTTACTTGGCACTATCTATTGCTTAGATAGTAAAATTAATAAGAATTGGCCAGTCTAGACAAATGATGAATAATAGACGACCTTACCATCGAGACATGCTATTCACAGTGTCCCGGGCTGTTAGCGAGTTCTTTTAAATATGGTAGAGAAAAATAAATTTTAAAATGAATTCAATGTTTTTTTGCTCAACATAATTAATGATTTTTAATTATGTGATTCTAATAATAAAATAGTTTTCAATTCTCTTATGACAATACTAAAAAAAAAAGACAAACTTACAAATCCTAATTATATTGACTTGAAAAGAAACTTGGAGATCATTTTAACTGCCGAGGATTATAAGTTTGTGCTCCCTAAGATTTGTCCACCTAAACCTGATGAGGGGGCAATCGAACAGGAAGCCTGGCCTTATTAGAAATGGCATAAGGCTGATCAGATGTCTCGCTATTTATTTTGGCATCTATGTCAAATGTATTGCAGCATCAGTATCAGTTAATGTCCAATGCCAATGACATGACTATGAACCTCAAAGAGATGTTTGAAGATCAAAATCGTGTGGCTAGGCAGGTGGCCATGAAATTCTCAATGAACACAAACATAGTTGAAAGCACCCACTTTGGGATCATGTTCTGAAGATGATTAATCTTCTAAATGAACTGGAGATCTTTGGAGCTAAAATTGACGGAAAAGCCTAGGTCGATATCATACTCCAATCGCTGCCTGGTAGATTTAAGTTGTTCTGCCTGAACTATACTACGATCAAACTCAGTTTTTCCCTGGCAAAACTACTTAAAGAACTTTAAGTAGCTGAGGGTGTTCTTAGAAACCCGAGAAGTGTCTTTGTTGCTGAGAAAGGTTTTTCCTCCAAGCTGAAAGGCAAGAAGTGGAAAAATGTTAAAAAATAGGGAGGTATGGGTCCAAGGGCAGTTAATGGGCCTAGAACTGGTGTGAAAAAATCAAAAGGCAAATATTTTCACTACAACCAAAAGGGCACTGGAAGAAGCAATGTTTAGTTTATTTCAGCAAGCAAAACAATGAATGTATTTTTTGTTCAATAGTTGTTGAAACACTTTTAGCGGTGTTATCTCCCTATACCTAGTGTGTAGATACGAGAGCCACTAATTATGTCTGTATTCTTTGTAGGAGTTCCCAAAAACTAGACAGCTCAGTGATGCGGAGATAAATCTACACAGGCAATAATACAAGGGTGGTAGCAGTTGCAGCGGGAGATGTCACTCTCAATTTTAGTAGAGATAAGGTTTTAATTTAAAAAAATTATCTTTATGCACCTTGCATAAGAAGGAATTTACTTTGAGTTTCTAGATTGGTGAAGGATAAATATTCTGTTTATTTTAATAACTATGTGGTTATTAAGTATAACAAATATTTTATTTATTCTGGTAAATTGGTAAATTATTTATATATTATAACTGCTATCTCTCTTATACTGCAACTAAATGAATTGAGTAACACGTCTAATTTATCATTTAAGAGAAAGAAACTTTCTTAAATGAACCAAACGTATCTTTAGCACTTCTACCTAGATCATATTAATCTAAAAAGGATAAATAAACTAGTTGAAGATGGACTTTTGAGTTCATTAAAAGTAGAGACACTTTTAGTATGTGAATCCTGCTTGGAGGAAAAGATGATCAGGAGGCTATTTTCGGCTAAAGACTATAGAGCTAAAGAACCATTAGAACTAGTCCACTCTGATGTATGTGGACCTATGACTATCTGGGCTAGAGGAAACTTTGAGTATTTTATCACTTTTATTTACAGCTACTCAAGGTACAAGTACATTTATTTGATGCACTGTAAGCCTGAATATTTTAAGAAATTTAAAAAATTTAAGGTAAAAACAGATAAGCGTCTGGTAAATGTATCAAAACACTACAGTTTGACTGTGGTGGCAAATACCTCTTTGAAGAGTTTAGAGACTATTTGTCAGTGGAAGGGATTACATCCTAGTTGACTGCACCGGGCACTCCAAAGTAGAGTGGTGTAGTAGAAAGAAAGAATAGAACTCTTATGGAGATGGTAAGTTCTATAATGAGTTATTCAGAGTTACCTGATTCATTTTTGGCATTTATATTAGAGACAACAACTTATATTCTGAACTTGATACCTTATAAGTCAGTACCTACTATTTCCACAGAATTATGGACCCGTTGCAAGCCCTATCTATGATATATTCGGATTTAAGAGTGTCCAGCACATGTGTTGAAAGAGAATACAGATAAGTTACAACTGAGAACAGAACTTTACTTCTTTGTCGGGTATCCCGGGAGAACGAAGAGTGGTTTATTTTATAGTCCTAAGGATCATAAGGTCATTGTTAATACTAATGCTCGATTCTTGGAAGAAAATTATGCAATGGATCACAAGCCCAAAAGTAAGAATGTTTCAAAAGAGCTTAGAGGAAATACCAGTAGTACAGAAGAAGCACCATGGGAAATTGTCATCGATATCCCATTTTCTCGTTATAGTGGGAGAATTATAGGGACACGTGCAGATCTTGAACCAGATTAGGGTGCGACCATTGGCATGCTGGTATCAAAACCAGAGCAACATATGGATGATGGCCATGGGGTTCAGAATCAGCATAGCGTGTTGTTACTAGTACACAGACACAGGTAGTGCCTTGTCATAGTGGGATGGTTATTCGTTAACCAGATTGGTATATACTCTTAGTAGAGTCTTTTGACAGAATTTTGGGAGAACTAAATACTGAACCCTATAACTACAATGAACGCTGTAACTACGACTCGTATTGTAACACCCCGGTACAGACCCTAGTTGTAGCAATTCATTTTATAGCAACCAATGTAGCGATCCAACCCAAACCCTAGCATTAGCGACAGCTAGTTGAAAAGATCTTACGTCGCTAGAAAGATGGTAACCCGAACTCGGCTCGAAAATCCTAATTCGATCCGAAAATCCTAAAGAGATCAAATACTCAGAGGCAAAACCCTAATACTCAGAGAAGACTTCTAACATCCTAAATTAAGTAATAACATAAAATATTAGATTAAACATAACAAATTCTCATAATTAGGGTAAAATAACAATTTTGCTCATAGTACAGCAAAAAGTCATAAAAATCTAAAATTTGACACCTGAACACCCTAAATAAGATATTTTGTCACGCCCCAACTCCAGGATCACGTGAAAATCCACTACAACACCATTTTGAAAATTTCTTTAATTGGAAAACCCTAAATACCAAAAATATTTAACAGTTAGAATAGGAGCACCTAAGGTTCACTCTCATAAACAGAATACATTATGTCCATACATGCATAAAGTATATCGCTTTATGGCGTACAAAACTTGCCTTCAGAAATAGGCATCACATGTAAAAATATATGTCCAAAACAAAAAGGAAACTCCATCCAGTCTTCCGTCACCACGGGCATCTCTAGGTTAAGTCCACATAATCATTTTCACCTGAAAAAGGTTTGTACAAAATCCCACACTGTGAGCCGAAACCCAATAAAAAAAGACTATAAAGCCAAAAAGTAGGATATGCAGTTATAGTACAAGCTGACTCACTCACAGGAGCCCTAAAAAGGTTTTCCATCGAAAACCCACAACTTTTTCCCATCTGATTAACACAAGCCACAAACAGTTTTATTTCATAAAACCCATGTTTTCATCCTTAAAACCATGTATAGCCAACAATGCAAATATCGTACCACAGTTAAGGAAAAATATTAATCAAAGACCTGATTTTTCACCCGGATCACACAACTGAGAACAAAATGTTATTTTTCCACTCAAAACATATAACCGAGAACAAAATGTTGATTTTCCACTCGGAACACACAACCGAGGAAAATAAGATAAAATAAAATCCTATGTACCGACTCTATCACACACGAGGACAAAGGTGACAACTATAAATTCTTGCCCATTACCCTAGTCTTGAACCAGTTAAGGCCTGCTAGGTAATGACAAGTTCTATACGGAGTCACAACAACGTAGCCACTCACGGAGGCAACCGGCTCTTTACGGATTTCTGTGACCGATGGAAGAAGCATCCAAACCACGTTTACAGGGATTAACCCAAAGGACCATAGCGAACCTACTCTGTGCACGTTTTTGGACTTCCACCAAGAAGCAATAGAAACCCAATTCAATACACCCACTGTCACGGTACATCTATAAAATCATTTTAAACCTGCTGTAGCTCAACTATGAAAACATTTCCACTATTATACATCAACATGTACAAAGATCCATCCATCAACATGGAGATCTAGTAAAACATTTCAAAATCTTCCATCGTTCTATCAAAACGTTTAAAAAGCTGAGACTCAACCCCGAGGGTTACCTCCAAACCTCCAAAAGCTGTTTTTCTCACGATTTTTATCAATCCTTCAGTTTCAAAATCACCTTTTAGGAAAACCATGAACATCCACAAGTTCATATCATGTAATAAACCACTAAAAAGCGAAAAACATGCTTTTTATCCAAACAACATGATTTAAACACGAAAACATGATATCTAAAGCATTTTCAGACAATTTTAACTGGTGAAAAGATCTATAATTACACGTAGCACCTTTTAAAGACAAAATAGTCAAGGATCCTACCTCGGTGAGTCAAAAACTCGATGCCTCGATCCATGTGCAAAAATAAATTTTGTCGAAATGAGATTCTGCCCAGATGAAAGCGGTGTCCACAGCGTGGATAGCAAGGATCTACTAACAGTTCTTCGAAAACCAAGCCTTGGGCTTACAAAAGTCCAGAGAGAAGGAGGAGAAAACGAAACTTAGCCTTGAAGAAAATTTTTTCAAAATATCTAACTCATGTTAGATATTTATAGCCTCAGCCTTGCCTAGGGGTTTAGTCGACTGGACCCTTAAGGTCAGTCGACTGGAAAGCTTCTGGAAAAGCTTAAAACTCAGCACAACTAAGGGTCAGTCGACTGAACTCTCAAGGTCAGTCGACTAAAAGGCTACTGGTGAGACAACAGGTGACTGGAAACACCCCCTCAGTCGTTTGAAAACATTCTAGAAGTCTTCCAATCATTCCTGTGGCCAGGTCAGTCGACTGGACCTCACAAGTCAGTCGACTGGACTCTTATTCCCACCAAAAAACACCTCAACGGAACTTGAAGGTTAGGGTTGGTATATTGAAAATTATGTTTTTAGTATTTAATTTATTTTAATAAAATTAATTTTCTGTTTTTATGACAATTTTTATGAGCAAAGTATATGTATCATTTCTTTTCTATGTATAGATGTCCAATATTGTGTATAGTTTTTAATCTGGTGTGTAGAGTACAGATTGCACATAGAAGATTAGATTTTAGATTCTTGCAAAATATAAGTTTTATGTTTGCAGTTTAGATGGAAATGAACATACCATCGGTACGACTGTAGCACACAAAGTTTTAGTAGGCCTGTCTTGGTTACGGGGAACAGATAATAGCGTTGTCTATTGTTCCGACTCTCTGTGCTAGTACGCTTTGTGTGTATTGAATAGGACATTTGGGGTAATTAATTTTGTACTGACTATATAAATTAATTCACACCCCAAGGTTATTATGAATAGTGCTTATCCACTTAATCCTGAAATAATTATTGATTTGCATATATTTAATATTCATTTTTTTGATTCATTAGAGGGTGCAATCTTATATGGGTTTATATTCTAGGTGAGTTGGATAGCGAAAATATTTATATGAAAAATATTTATTATTGATGGAATTCACGTCCCGATATATCAAGATTGATGATACCTTCTTAAGGAAGCTTATAAGTTCTGACCGGGCCAAACCCTACAGGTGGACTTGATTATCCGGCGGTCAAATAAGTTAAGCGAAAGGGCTTAAGGAATATTAAGATGCTGATTAAATTAAATTGTTAGTAATTAAATTTAATTGGTGGGCCTGTAACAACAATGAAACACTAAAAGATAAAGATACAGATCTTTGGCAAAGGGCTATGAATTCAGAGATGGAATCTATGTATTCCAATCAAGTCTGGAAACTTGTAGAACCACTCGAAGGGTTAAAACCCATTTGATGCAAGTGGATCTACAAGAAGAAGAGTGGAGTAGACGGGAAGGTTGAAACCTTCAAAGTTAGGCTTGTTGCTAAAGGGTTCACTCAGAAAGAAGGGATCGACTATGAGGAAACCTTTTCACCGGTAGCCATGCTTAAATCTATTCAGATTCTCTTATCCATTGCTACACATTTCGATTACGAAATCTGGCTATGGACGTCAAGATAACTTTTCTTTACAGCTATATAATGCAACCAGACGGATTCATTGCAAAGGGCCAAGAACACATGTTATGTAAGTTTAAGAGATCTATTTATGGACTTAAGCATGCATCGAGGTCTTGGAACACTTGATTTGATCAAGCTATAAACTCTTATGGTTTTGATCAAAGTCTGGATGAGTCCTATGTCTACAAGAAGCGTGACGGAAGCGTGGTGATCTTCCTAGTGCTTTATGTAGATGATATCTTGCTCATCAAAAATGATGTGAGGACATTATCTGCGGTTAAAGTATGGTTATCTGGGCAGTTCGATATGAAGGACTTGGGAGAAGCCAATCGCATCCTTAAGATCAAACTTATGCGAGATCGAATACAAAGGATGTTAGGCTTATCACAAGCAAAGTATATCGATGATATCCTTGTTCATTTTAGCATGCATGATTCCAAGAAATGGTTTCTCCCTTTCAAGCATGGGATCATTCTATCCAAGGATCAGTGTCCTAAGACACCTGATGAGATAGAGAGGATGAAGGCAGTTCTTTATGGTTCGGCAGTAGGAAATCTCATGTATGCTATGCTTTGCACTAGACCCGACATCGCCTTTGTCGTTGGCATGGTTAGCAGATATCAGTCTAACATAGGGCAGGAGCATTGGACTGCAGTAAAGAATATATAATCAAGTGTCTAAAAAGGACTAAGAATTATATATTAGTTTACTAGGTATACAGTATAGTACTTTTGAGGTACACAGACATAGATTTTCAGTCAGACATAAAGCTTACATCAGTAGATAACCTTGCAGAACTTTTACAAAGAGCTTACTGGCTAAGACTTTTGATAGTCATGTAGAGATTATGGGTGTCAGATGTATGGCAGCATGATTTTGAGTATAAGTGGGAGATTGTTAGGATTGGTATACTGAAAATTATGTTTTTAG
>JAULJZ010178415.1:0-22926 GCA_032270985.1 Heliamphora pulchella
TGAGATAGAGAAGATGAAGGCGGTTCCTTATGCTTCGGTAGTAGGAAGCCTCATGTATACTATGTTTTGCACTAGACCCGACATCTACTTTACCATTGGCATGATTAGCAGCTATCAGTCTAAACCAGGGAAAGAGCATTGGACTGCAATAAAGAATATAATCAAGCACCTGAAAAAGACTAAGGATTATATGTTGGTTTACCAAGTAGATAGTCTAGTACCTTTGGGATACAAAGACTCAGATTTTCAGTCTAACAAGGATTCCCGCTAGTCTACCTCAAGATATGTGTTTACCTTAGGAGGTGAAACTATAAGCTGGAGGAGTATCAAGTAGTCCTGCATTGTTAATTCCACATGGAGGCTGAGTATGCAGTAGCTTCTGAAGCAGCCAAGGAGGCCATTTGGCTCAGGAACTTCTTGTTGGATCTAGAGATGGTCCCTTCAGTTCAATCGGCTATTACACTTTATTGTAACAATAGCGGAGCGGTTGCAAACTCGAAGAAGCTAAGGGTCCACAAGAAAGGAAAGCACATTGAGCGTAAGCATCACCTGATACGAGAAATTATATAGAAATGTGGTACTGTTGTGACCAAGATTGCATTAAAAGTCAACCTTACAGGGTTGGTACACTGAAAATCATATTTTTTGAGTATATGACAATATGATTTTGAGTATAAGTAGGAGGTTATTAGGGTTGGTACACTGAAAATCATATTTTTTGAATTTAATTATATTTTAATAAAATTAATTTTTTATTTTATGAGAATCTTTATGAGCAATGTATGTATATTATTTCTTTAATGTTATGCATAGATATCTTTTATTCTGTATAGTATTTAATCTGGTGCGTAAAATATGGCTTACACACAGAAGATCAGATTTTAGGTTCTTAGAGAATATAAGTTTAATGTTTACAATTTAGATAGAAATGGGTATATCATCAGTACGATTGTACTGCAGAATTTTAGTAGATCCATCTTGGTTACAAGAAATAGATAATAGTGCCATTTATTGTTCCGACTCTCTGTGCTAGAACACTTTGTGTGTATTAAACGGGACATATTGGGTAATTAATTTTATACTAACTATATAAATTAATTCACACCCCAAGATTATTAAAAATAGTGCTTATACTCTTAATCTTAAAATAGTTATTAATTTGCTTATATTTAATATTCGTTGTTTTGATACATTAAAGGGTGCGATCTTATATGGGTCTATATTCCCAGTGAGTTAGGTAGCAGTATTATTTATATGGTGAATATTAATTATTGACGAAATTCACGTCCCGAATGATCGGGATTGATGATATCCCCTTAAGGAAGTTTATAAGTTTTGACCGAGCCAAACCATGTAGGTGAATTTGATTATTCGGCGGTCAAATAAGTTAAGCGAAATTGCTTAAGAAATTTGAAGATGCTGATTAAATTAAATTACCAATAATTAATTTAATTGGCGGGTATTGAGAATCTTAACGTGGAGAGAAATGATAAGCAGTTAATAACAGGAGCTCAATGGAATAAGGTCTTGATGTTAGGGTTGGTATACTGAAAATCACATTTTAGTATTTAATTTTATTTTAACAAAATTAATTTTTTATTTTATGTGAATCTTTATGAGCAATGCATATATATCATTTCTTTAATATGCTTGGATGTCTGATATTCTGTATAGTATTTAATCTGGTGTGTATAGTACGGCTTGTATAGAGAAGACCAGATTTTAGGTTCTTGTAAAATATAAGTTTTATGTTCACAGTTTAGATGAAAATGGACATAGCATCGGTACGACTGTGGCATAGAGCTTTAGTAGGCCTGTTTTGGTTACGGGAAACAGATAATAGCGTCGTCTATTGTTCCGACTCTCTGTGTCAGTACACTTTGTGTGTATTGAATGTGACATTTGGGGTAATTAATTTTGTACTGACTATATAAATTAATTCACACCCCAATGTTATTATAAATCGTGCTTATCCTCTTAATCCTGAAATAATTATTGATTTGCATATGTTTAATATTTGTTATTTTGATCAATTAGAGGGTGCGATCTTATATGAGTCTATATACCCGGTGAGTTGGACAGCAGTATTATTTATGTGGTAAATATTAATTATTGACGGAATCCACGTCCTGATATATCAGGATTGACGATACCCCCTTAAGGATGCTTATAAGTTTTGACCGAACCAAATCCTGCAGATGGATTTGATTATTCGGCGGTCAAATAAGTTAAGCAGAAGGGCTTAAGGAATATCAGGATGCCGATTATATTAAATTGTCAGTAATTAAATTTAATTGGCGGGTATCGAGAATCTTAACATGGGAAGAAATGGTAAGCATTTAATAATAGAAGCTCAATGCAAGAAAGTCTTGAGATTATGGGTCAGAGTGCAATTACAATTCTTCAGTGGTGTGAACTGTAATTCTGTATTTTATGGAAATTTCAGAAATTGCTGCATGTCTTTCTATAATTGCAGAAACCTCTAGTAGGTGTCTGTGTTCTATTGGAAGTCTAACTCATAATTACTCCCCAGGTCCCTATTATAGCCCTATATATATGCGGGTAGGCTGAACCAGTTTTTGATGATTTTTATATCATTATTCTTATTATATTATTTTTATTTTTCAAGACTTAAATATATCGAGATTCTGCCGGTACGAGTTCTCGGAGGATCGTTGCCCATACTACATTTGAGGATCGCGTAAGGGAATACAGTAGAAGATCTAACTGGAGCTTCAACTCGGAATCAAATTGTAGTTAAAGAATAGATCGACAAAAGGTATTCTTCTAAATTAACTTTGGTTGCATGGATTTTATTTTGATCATTCGATATCAAAATAAAACGACTGTGTGACAGTCACTCCTTTTTTGATTAGCTTCACTTTTTGGTGTAGGGTCAACAGAAGTACTCTAACTGTCGGATCTGTAGCCATGGTCTTCCGAACACGTCTAAATGAGGCTGGCACATTGAGAACATAGAAGTTCACCTCACTTTCAAATGCCCTTACTATCACTGTAAAGGTCACCAATCCCAACACGTCTCTTTTTGTGTTGTCGTATACACGTACTTCTTGCGCACTCGGATTAAATTCTTACATCCTTAGTCCCAAGCGGTAAGCAGTTCATAGTGAGCATATGTTAAGAGTTGAACCGTTGTCAACCAAGACGATTGGCACCTATTTTCCTAAATACTGGATGGCTAAGTTTAACAATTTGTTATGAGATGGTCCTTCGGTCGGAAAGTCTTTGTCACTAAAGGCGATAACATTGGTCTGCTTCTTGGGCATAAGAATTTCGACCAACTGATCGGGAGATACGTCAATCGGGATGTCCACACTGTTCAACGCTTTTAAGAAGGCTTGTCGGTGCTTATGGGACGCCACAAGTAACCCCCAAATGCTCACATTGGCTTGTGTCTTCTTGAGTTGCTTTAAGATTACGTCCTCTTCTTCATTGTTCTTCTTCTCTGTTTGCTTCCTTATCTCTTCTATGCCCCTACTTGATTTTTCCTTCTCTAGCTGTGCAGGCTTAAAATGCCTCCCGCTCCTTGTCAAGTGCTCTATTTTCTCGTCACTTCTTGAATTTCAACCACCAGGTATCCTTTTCCTCGGAAGCCCAAACAATCGTCTACACTAGCTTTCTCTCATTTGACTCCTTCATCTCCCTAGAAATCTTCCTCAATTCCCATCACGTTTTGCGAAAATCAATCAGATTCTTCACCGATATTGATCTCTAGTTCAAAGAGTTGTGGCGGTAATACCTCATCAAATGGATCTTCATAATCGTACGGTTAGGGAGGGCCCTAAGGTTCCCCCCATGAGCCTCCTTAGTCATATGGTTCTTTGACAATTGGGTGCCATTCCAACACATCCTCTCCTTTATCGTATTCTATGTCCATGAATTCTTACACTATCTCTTCTAACTTCCACATGTCGTTCTCTTTTTGGTACTCCACTTTGAGAGAACATAAGATCGGTCGCCCAAGTAGAGGTATTTTTTATTTCGGCTCATGAAGAGGAACGATGCATACGGAAGGGTTAAATACAAAACTTGTACTTCCCAACAAATTCACTTGGGGTGAATTCTCCTCTTTCTCTTTTTATTCCTTCTCGGTTTCCTCTTCTTCTTGCTTACTCTCGCTGTCAACCTTCTTTCCCTTCGAGGATTCTCCTACATCTAATACTGTTTCCCTGTCTCTTTCGTTCCAAAATTGAGGTTGGCTACCCCATACCAAGCTGCCCCTTGGTGCCAGGCTATATAATCACTCGGGACAATCCGAACTTGCCATTTGATGTCAATTCCTACTTTTCCCAACTCATCTAATGCCTTAAGACGAGCCAGATCTTCCCACAACCGTTTGATTTCTTCATCTTCGTCGTCATTACCGTCGGTAGGGAGAGGAACTTCCTTCTCGTGGACAATAAAGATAGAGAAATTATCAAAATCATCATCTATCAGATCCTGAATAAGGTCGTTGAGCAACAATACCTCTGGACAGGATGGAAAAATTATAATTGGCTTTGATTCTATTGCGGAGACTATGAATTTTGTGGGATCAAAACCTTTCGACCCTTTTTTCAACAATGTTCACATTTTGCTGGTTTGCATGATTTGGCAGAGGGTTGGTGGTAACCTTCGATTTCTAAATGGAAATTGGTGGAGGAATCACCTTGTTGTCTATCAAGTCTTGAATCTCATGCAGGAGCCTCACACAATTATTGGTTAAATGATCATGCCCCTAGTGGAAGGCGCAGTACTGGGTAAGATTATACTTGGACAGTAAAGGGTTTGGAGATGGGGTCAGCTCCAATGGTTTTAAAAGACCCCTCTCGATTAACCAGCTCAAGATAGACGTCAAAGGTATAATGAGTTGGGTGAAAGTTCAATTTTGGTTTCAGGGTTGATTTTGGGTAGCTGGCTAGACAGATGGGCTAGCTTGATTTTAGGTTGGAATTCAATAGGTTCACTTCATAGCTCTGGTTCCTGGCATTGATGGCATTGTTTAGATTAGTGGCATATAGCTTTCGAACTATTGTTTGAATCAGTTCTCCCTTCTCCATATCCCCAGACAGTAGTGCATCCTTTATATATATCCCAGCATCGAAAACTTACTCAAAGGCCATAAACGACTGTGTGATCAAATACTTACGAAATTACGGCTGCAAATTCTTCACTACTATTCTCACTTGCTCCTTTTCAGTGGGTTAATTCATCATCTTAACTGCCTTAGCCCTTCATCGGGTTAAAAACTCAACGAAAGATTCTTTGGCCTCCTATCGGGTAGTTTCAAGTTCCCGAGTATTGACATCGTGCTGGATGTTGTAGTTATACTGATTGGCAAATGCAGTAGCAATGTCCTCTCACGTTCTTGTTGTTACAGCGTCCAAGGACAGAAATCATTTCTGAGCAGCTCTGAACAAAGATCTCTGGAAAAACTAAGCTTTCAACTGATCACTGATACCCATGTATATCCTCAAATGGATCCTCGGGTCCCTAGTTCCATTTAACTTCTCCATAGTGGGCATTTTAAACTTCTCAAGAAGCTTAGCGTCGGGGAACAAATAGAGTCCCCCAACATCCAACATTTAGTCCTTAATTCCTTGGGCTTTCCTCAAAATCTTCTCTAATTTTTCGGCCTTATCAGACAAGATCGATGCCTTTGTGGCTAGGATTTTTGGGATTTCAAATCGGACAGGCTGTACGACTACTGATTGGGATCCCTCAGATCCCACATTATCATCCTAGATATTATCACCTATACCATCCTCGGGGCCATTTGAAATAACCACATTAGGGTCTTCAACCCGGGTCTGCGAAGCTTGTATCTAAGCCTGACACCGTGTCTGGATCCTAACCTGATTGGTTACAGTGGTGCTGACTCCCTCAACAGTCCGTTGCAATTCCAAAATTACCCTCACTATATCAGCCATAGTTAATTTCGAGTCTGCCATCGATGATGTCAACTGATCTACACATCTGAGTCTTTCACTCGGAGATCAGGCCTAAGTGCGTACAGGTTCTTCTCTACTTGGAGCTATTATCTTAGGTTTCTGAACTAGAAGGGCTCACGTAAATCGAAAGACTCGTTATCTAGGCCTAAACTCAAAATAACTCACTCTTGATGACAGATCGAGAGGACAGAAACTAATCCTAATCAAGGTGCTAACTATTCAAACAAAAGAATCCATAAAAGAAAAATCGCATAACCCTAGGAGATTTATTGATCCTAAAAGAAGGGGTTATAAAAAACTATATATACATAAAAAGGCTGGTAGGTCTTCAGTCAATGTACCTTCTGAATAGAGTTAAGAATATACCTCTCAATACTAGGAATGGTGTAAGGCATGGTCAAACGGTACGCAATAACTCTTTTTGCCACATCTATGGAAGCATGTAGCCAGAAAGCTTGCTGGCTTTCTCGACATAGCCCCGAAATAGTAAACTGACTGGGGTATCAGGTAGGTGGAGCAAGGGTTTAAGAACCAACCAAGCAAATATCCAAATGCAAATGCCAATACCAATGAAAAATTTACAAGAGCCATTAACATTTCAAGTTAAGCCCTCCTATGATTTTTTTTGAAAAACTAGTTCCCAACGAAGTCGCTAGAAAAAGCTGCGGCTATTTTTAGCCTCGCGAGATGCACCGAATATCTATTATTTTCAGAAAAATATATTTTTTTTTAAAACAAGAAAATTCAAGATATCTGAGCATCCATTTTAGAAACATGGAGTCGCCACTTAATTTTTGAGAAAAACCAACAAAAATAAAAAGAAGGTTGTGGGTCTTTTAAAAAATGTAACTAGAGAAAAAGAGAGTTCGAGGACTAAGGTACAAAAAGGGAAGGTGTTAGGCACCCTTTTCATCCAACCGTGAGGTTAGCTTCTACTTTCTCAATATTGGTTCTTGTTGTAAATTTTTTAAAGGTAACATATACAAAACGGGAGATTAAAGAGAGTTCAAACAAAAACAAGTACAGAAACAAAAACCTAACTACAATTCTAGGGTCACGCAACTTGGTTACTATTTTTAGATATACCACACGTATCATTTGAGTAAAGTAAAGAAAAAAACATGCGAATAAGTGATAAAACGAACAAATAAAGGTCTAAGGGTCATGCAATAATGTTTTGGCCCCTATCATGCTATAAATATGATGTACAAAATAAATAGGAGAGATTAAAACATCATATTTGAGCTACTGGACATGCAGAAACTCACTGTCGTAGCAACGAATGTTGCGGCCATGACAAAAATAGCCACAAAACATGCAGCCGTAACAAATATGAGGTTACCACGAACTCAAGTATACAAAGCCCACAGCCGTGACTGTAGGTTTAACAAAACATCCGACCATGACATTGAAAAGTCGGGACTGTTATGTCTTCATAACCAAAAAACATACATATAGAAAGGTGTACAAAATGGAGACCATGTCCCATTTGGTCTAAGCCAGATGTACCATTTATTACCGAACAAGAAGATGAACCGAGGTACAGAAATGAGAAGATGCTAAACAGAGTAATAAAATGAGATAAAACCATGAAATAAAAAAATATATCAGAGCGTTTTGAAGAGAGTTTTCACATTTTTAGTCTTGAAACAAATGTCACAGCTGTAACAATATGATGTTGCAACCGTGAGTAAATGAAGCATAAATGTATCGACCCTTGTCAAAAAGGTCACGGCTGTGACTGTAGGTTTAACAAAACATGCGGCCATGACATGAGAAGGTCGCAGTCGTAATGTTCCAGAACCTCAGCAAGCTTTTGAAGTGCTCAGTATGCTCGTGAGCATCGAAACAAAATAAAAAGGACTGTAAATATATGAAACAGAGAGCTATGAATACACTGTTTATGATGAAAACATGAAGGAGCAATGTTTACATTGAAATAAATGATTGATAAACAATAAAACAGTAGAAGCCATATCCACGACACTCTCGGGGGAAGAAGATGAGGGATTATAGAGTAGTCGTGGTTCCTAAGGTTACCTTGTGTGAATATCCTCGTCGAATGGTCCCTCGGGGGTGAGAATAAGGTCGGAAAATGTGGAATGGATGGGAGAATATCGGGTGAGGGTATATTTGGGCAAAGCTTGGGCCTCTTAGTTTTTCTTCTTCTTCTACTCCTTGGAAATGTCGCCTATTTATAAGGAGGGTGACCAACACAGACCCCCTCTAGGATGCTGCCACATGTCCAAAAAGGAGTAATAGTGATGGCCACTACCTTCTTACTTTTCTACAGTGACGACCACTACCTTTATAGTGGTGAAAAGGACAGCCAAGATTTTTCAAAGTTGCAGCTTGGATAAACAATTGACGATCATAACAAAGAAAGTCACAACTTGGTTTAGGGTTTGAAAAAAGGTTATCGCCATGACATTTATGCCACGGCCTAAAGGTTTTAAGGTTTTTCCTTGGGTTTTGAGTTATATTCATGATTTTTCTTGCTTGGGAATATCTTTAAGCATCATTCTCATACTTTTGTCATTGCAGCGCATTCGAGATAGGTGCCTAAGATTCATCTTGGTCAGACTGGGGTGTCTACAATGATACAAAATATGCCAAACTGAATAAAGAGAAGAAAGACATTAAAGATAGAGGAATAACATAAATTTTTTAAAACGGTTTTCATGCTTTTAGCCTTATAAGAACGTCAAGGCCGTGATAATATGATGTCGCGGCCATGAGCAACAAAGGCATAAAAAGTATTGGCTAAGCATACAAAGCTCACGGACGTTACTCTAGTTTAACAAAACATTGAAAGGTTACGGCTGTCATGTTTTTATAACTATAGAACATACAGAAAGAAAGAGGTACAAAATGGAGACCATGACCCATTTGATCCAGGCCAGATCTACCATTCGTTACCCAATAGGAAGATATACTGGGGCACAGAAAAGAGAAAATGCTAAACAGAGTAACAAAAAGAGATAAAACCATGAAATAAATAAACATTAGAGAGTTTTGAAATGAGTTTTCATGTTTTTAGCCTCGGAACAAATGTCATAGCCGTAACAATATGATATTGCGGCCATGAGTAAACTTCACTCTCGTGATCGTAGGTTTAACAAAACATATAGCTGTGACACTAGAAGGTCGTGGCCGTCATATTCCAAAACCTCAGAAAACTTTTAAAGTGCTCAGTGTGCTTGTGAACGTCAAAACATAATAGAAACGACTACAAATATATGAAACAGAGAGCTGCGAATGTACTGTTTGTAGTAAAAACTTGAAGGACCAATGCGTACATCGAAATAAATGATAAATAAGTAATAAAACAGTAGAAACCTTATCCACGACACCCTCAGGGGAAGAATATGAGGGTTTATAGAATAGTCGTGGTCCCTGAGGTTACCTCATGTGAATATCCACC
This sequence comes from Heliamphora pulchella, assembly GCA_032270985.1. Lineage (NCBI taxonomy): Eukaryota > Viridiplantae > Streptophyta > Magnoliopsida > Ericales > Sarraceniaceae > Heliamphora > Heliamphora pulchella. The sequence goes on from JAULJZ010178415.1 coordinate 9,376, forward strand.
TTGAATGGCCCCTCGGGGGTGAGAATAGGATATCTCGAAGCTAATATGAGCTCCAAGAACTCCTCCGAGGAAAACAAGAACATGAATGAGGCTCGGGAAGTGTAAAATGGATGGGAGAATATCAGGTGGGAGAGTATTTGGGCAGAGCTTGGGCCTTCAGGTTTTTCTTTCTCTTCTTCTGCGTGGAAACGCCGCCTAGGACGCTACCATCTGTCCAAGTAGGGGTACTAGTGACGGCCTCTACCTTTTTACTTTTTCACGGTGACGACCGCCATCTTTATGGTGGTGCAATTCAAAGTTGTGGCCTGGATAAATAAGTGGCAGTCGTGACAAAAAAAGTCGCGGCTTGGTCTAGGGTTTGCAAAAAGGTTACGGTCATGTCATAAATGTCATGGCCTAAAGGTTTTTAGGGTTTTTCTTTGGGTTTTGAGACATATTTGTGATTTTACTTGTTGACAGTATCTTTGAGCATGATTCTCGTACTTTCATCATTAAAGCGCATTCGAGACAGGTTCTTAAGATTCAACTTGGTCAGATTGGGTGTTTACAGCTTCAAAAATAACTTTGTTGTTGTTGGAGGCAAAACTGTCAAGATCATTATTTTTGTAAACGATTTTTGATAAAAAATAACTAAACGGGCAATCGCCGAAACGGGCTCCAGATAAAATTTTTGATGTCGAACGATCAAAATAAAAACTTGTGCAACCATAGTTAATTTAGAAGAATACCTTTTTGGTCGATTCTCCAACTACGATTTTAATTATGAGTTGAAGCTCCCGTCAGACCTTCTACTATATTCCCTTATGCTATTCCCGAACGTAGTGTGAGCTATGAACCTTTGAGAACTCATACCGACAAAACCTAGTCAGCTTTAGTCTTGAAGATAAGTTATGAATTTGGTTCAGCCTACCCGCATATTTATATGGCCACAACAGGGACCTGTGGAGTAATTATGATGAAAACTTCTACTGTAACCCAGATACGTATTCAGCGATTTTTGCAATTAAGCAAACCTATCAGCGGTATCTTTAATCATAAAAACCTTACAGCAGTTTCTATAATTTCTATAAAATACTAAATTATAGTTCACACCACTAAAGAACTATAATTGCACTCTAAACCGTAATCTCAAAACCTTCTTGCATTGAGCTCCTATTATTAAATGCTTATCTTATCTCCCCATGTTAAGATTCTCGATGCATGCCAATTAAATTTAATTACTAGTAATTTAATTTAATCGGCATCTTTAAATACTTTAAGCCCTTCCGCTTGACTTATCTGACTGTCGTATAATCAAATCCACCTACAGGGTTTGGCCTAGTGAAAACTTATAAGTTTTTTTATGGGGATATCGTCAATCCCAATCATTCAAGACGTGAATTCCGTTAATAATTAATATTTACCATATAAATAATATCGCTATCTAACTCACCAGGAATATATACCCATATAAGATCGCACCTTTTAATGAACCAAAACAACGAATATTAAATATACGAAAATTGATAATTATTTCAGGATTAAGAGTACAAGCACTATTCATAATAATCTTGAGGTGTGAATTAATTTATATAGTTAGTATAAAATTAATTATCCCAATGTGTTTCGTTCAATACACACAAAGTATACTAGCACAAAGAGTCAGACTAATAGTCGACGCTATTATCTATTTTTCGTAACCAAGACAGGCCTACTAAAACTTTGTGCTATAATCATACCGATGGTATGTCCATTTCTTTCTAAACTGTGAACATAAAACTTATATTCTACAAGAATCTAAAATCTGATCTTATGTGTGCAAGCCGTACTCTACATACCAGATTAAATACTGTACAGAATAAAGGACATCCATGCATAACATTAAAGAAATGATATTGGATACATTACTCATTAAGATTCTCATAGAATGGAAAAATTAATTTTATTAAAATTAAATTAAATACTAAAAACATAGTTTTTAGTATACAACCCTAACAATCTCCTACTTATACTCAAAATCATGCTGCCATACATCTATTCTCATGCCCTCTACATGACTATCAAAAATCTTAGTCGGTAAGCTCTTTGTAGAAGGATCTACAAGGTTGGCTCTTAGTGTAATCTTTCTCACAATAACATCACCCTTCTGTACAATTTCTCGTATCATGTGATACTTACGCTCAATGTACTTTCCTTTCCTGTGGACTCTTGGTTCCTTCAAGTTTGCAATCGCTCCGCTATTATAACATTAAAGTGTAATAGCTGACTGAACTGAATGGACCATGTCTAGATACAACAGGAAGTTTCTGAGCTGAACGGCCTCCTTGGCTGCTTCAGAAGATGTCACGTACTCGGCCTCCATGGTGGAATCAGCAATGTAGGACTATTTGATACTCCTCCAACTAATAGCTCCACCTTCTAAGATAAACACATATCCTGAGGTAGACTTATGGAAATCTTTATTTTACTGGAAATCTGAGTCTTTGTACCTTAAAGGTACTAAACTATATGCTTGGTAAACTAATATATAATATTTAGTCCTATTCAGATACATGATTATATTTTTTATCACAATCCAATGCTCCTGCCCTGGGTTACACTAATCTCTACTAACTATGCTAACGGTAAAGCAGATGTCGGGTCTAGTGTAAAGCATAGCATATATTAGGCTTCCTACTGCCGAAGCATATGGAACCGTCTTAATTTTTTGTATCTCATCAGGTGTCTTAGGATACAAATCCTTGGATAGAGAGTTTCTATGCCTGAAAGAGAGAAACCATTTTTTAGAATCTTGCATGCTAAAACGAGTAAGGATATCATCGATATACTTTGCTTGTGATAAGCCCAACATCCTTTATTTTTGATCTTGCACAAGCTTGATCTCAAGGATGTGACTAGCTTTTTTTAAGATTTTCATATCGAACTGCTCAGATAACCATACTTTTACCGTAGATAATGCCCCCACATCGTTTTTGATGAGTAAGCTATCATCTACATAAAGTACTAGGAAGATCACCACGCTTTCGTCACACTTCTTCCGTCACGCTTCTTGTACGCACAGGACTCATTTGGACTCTAATCAAAATCATAAGATTTAATGGCTTGATCAAATCGAGTATTCCAAGATCTCAATGCCTACTTAAGTCCATAAATGGATCTCTTAAGCTTGCACAACATGTGCTTCTGGCCCTTTGCTATGCAACTGTCTGGTTGTACCATATAAATGTTAGGATTGGTATACTGAAAATCATATTTTTAATATTTAATTTTATTTTAATAAAATTAATTTTTTATTTTATGAGAATTTTTATGAGCAACGTATGTTTATTATTTCTTTGTTATGCATGAATGTCTAATATTCTGTATAGTATTTAATCTGGTGTGTAGATTACGGATTATAGATAGAAGATCCAATTTTGGGTTCTTGCAGAACATAAGTTTTATACTCACAATTTAAATAGAAATTGACATACCATTGGTACGACTGTGGCACAGAGTTTTAATAAGCATGTCTTGGTTACGGAGAACAGATAATAGCGTCGTCTATTATTCCGACTCTCTGTGCAAGTACACTTTGTATGTATTGAATGTGATATTTGAGATAATTAATTTTGTACTAACTATATAAATTAATTCACACCCCAAGATTATTATGAATAGTGGTTATCCTCTTAATCCTGAAATAATTATTAATTTACATATATTTAATATTCATTATTTTGATTTACTAGAGGGTGCGATCTTATATGGGTCTATATTTTTGGTGAGTTGGATAGCGTATTATTTATATAATAAATATTAATTATTGACAAAATCTACATCCCAAAAAATTGGGATTGACGATACTTCCTTAAAGAGGCTTATAAATTTTGACCGGCCAAACCCTACAGGTGGATTTGATTATACTGTGGTTAAATAAGTTAAGCGGAAGGGTTTAAAAAATATCAAGATGCCGATTAAATTGAATTATCAGTAATTAAATTTAATTAGCGAGTATCGAAAATCTTAACGTGGAGAGAAATGACAATCATTTAATAACAGGAGCTCAATACTAATCTTGAGATTATGGGTCAGAATGCAATTATAGTTCTTTAGAAGTGTGAACTGTAATTTAGTATTTTATGAAATTGCAGAAACCGTTGCTGGTTTTTCATAATTGCAAATACTACTATGAGGTTTGCTTAATTGCAAAAACTACTGATACGTGTCTTTGTTCCGCTGAAAGTCTTACTCATAATTACACTCTAGGTCCCTACTGTAGCCCCATAAATATGCGGGTAGGCTGAACTAGTTTCATAATTTGTCTTCTAAGACTAAAGCTATCTAGGTTCTGCCGGTACAAATTCTTGATAGATTGTAACCCACCCTACATTCAAGAATCGCATAAGGAAATATAGTAGAAGATCTGACAGGAGCTTCAGGTCGGATTTGAATTATAGTTGAAGATTCGACCAGTAAAAGGGTATTTTTCTAAATTAGTTTCGGATGCACGAGTTTTATTTTGATCTTTCATCATTAAAAGTTTTATCTGGAGCCCGTTTTGACGTTTGCCCGTCTAGTCAATTTTTTCCGTTAATCGTTTGCAAAAATAATGATTTTTGAAGTCTTGCCTCAAACAATTGGTATCAGAGCTATTTTATTTTTTATTTTTGATTATCGGGGCTTGGTAGTTTTAAAAATGTTGCTAATTTTATTTTGTAGGCGTTCTAATCCGATTTTATGATCGTCATTAATTCATGTTTCATTGAATGGTTTGTGAATGATGATTATTTTTTTTAATTACGGGGATTTATCGGGATAGATTGAATGTGAGTTTTCGGGACATAGGATCAATATAATAGCTAATTTTATGTTTTTAAATATCTTTTTAGATTATTTAAGAACATGTTGAATATATCCAAGAACACGAAGACCGGAGGAGGCACCGGCGGTGGTTAGGGATTTTACGGTCTACGGATCAGGGTAAGTTTTTAATGGTTTCAAACAGTTTTTTTGGGTGAGTTTTCTGTGATATCTATGTATGAAAAATAGCATAAAAATAAGTTAAAAATAGCAGAAAAAAATACCAAAATAGCACGATTTTGGCAGCTTTGCCGGCTGCAGTTTGGAGGCAGTTTTGATGATTTTTTGGGCCGTTTTTGGAACTGTATTTTGAGCAGTTTCTTAAACAAAAAATTAACAGTAAAACATACCTCAAAATATTTTCAAAAATCAAAAATAAAAAAATTAGACCAAAATACAACCCAAATTGGCAACAAACAGCCTAATGACGGTGATGCCCGGCGACAAGGTTCGGGGGTTATTTCAGGGCTATTTTAGCACTGTTTTTGAGGCGTTCTTCAAAGTATCGTGTGTCTGGATATTCAAGCTATTTTTGCACAAAAAATCAGCATCAAAGAAGTACTAGAAAAAGCCCAAACGGGCAGCGATTAAGGGCGGCGGCGCTGGTGGCCTGCGGCAGCAACTTCCAGGCAATTTTTTAATAGTTTTTGGCAGCGCAGTGCTGTTGCGGCTAGTAGCATTTTTTGGTGGTTTGGGAAATTTTTTTGACAATTTTTCGACCAATTTTCTAGCAGATATTTTGATAGAAAAATTTTATATTTCGAGAGCTTTTCAACAGTATAAAGCTTGTAAAAAACGGAGCTCGGATGAGGCGGCAAGAGCTGCTTGAAGGCGACGACAAAGGTGGCGTCGGTGGTGGCTGGTGGTAGACGACAGTTTCTCTCTCTTGTGACTATTTTGTATTGATTTTATGATGTATACGAGATTGATATGATATATCAGTATATATCAGACAGTATTAGGAAAGCCAGATATAATCAGGATACTGAATCAAAAACGAACAGAGATTAAAACAACTGATTCTCTTAAGGAGATTGAAACGCCTCAGTATTTCACTTGGATCATAAAATCGAGTTATATGCATATCATGTTTATATATATATGAACTGCGTGGATGATTGTATATATGTTTTATTTATCCTGTTAATTTAATTAATTCAAAAATTCAGTTTTAATTAAAATATTTTGTAATAGAAAATAAAATTAAAATTTTTTAATTAATTAATTTTAATTAAATAAAAAAATTTTAAAAATTTTATTTTTTACAAAATATCACGTTTAAGATGACTTTTTATAAAATCAAATATCTTGAAAAAACGTGGAAATTAATTTTGAATTTTGAATTAATTAAATAGAAAAATATTTAATTGAAATAAATTATTATTTTTTGAAAAATGTGAAACTAAAAATAAAATAAATTAATATTTTTAATCACTACCTTAGCTAAAAAACTGCAGGAACAATTGTGTATTTATTAAATTTTATTTGTTACATATTTGAATATGAAAATATGGTTTAATAAGCCAAAATTTTTAGAATCGTGTACACAGAAAGATATTTGATTCTTTCAGATCGTGTGGCTTTCGAAATTAATAAATTTATTGTAATTAAACGAATTTTTATAACTCTAAAAAATGTTTTAAAAATCTAAGTCGAAGAGAAAATGTATTCACAGATAAATCTTATAGTCTTCGTCACCAGTTTGTAGGCGATACAATTAAACTCTACGTGTCGGCAGTAAGACATTCCTCCCCAATGGAAAAATTAATTACGGTATCGCCAGTAAAAACCTCCTTTAAAAATAGTTCTGAATAATTGTTAGTGTGGATCACTTTTCCAGCTGAATAGTTCATTGCGAAGCAATTGATTTGGGATTATGTGATGGTTAACACTTTACTGTATATAATAGTATCCTCTCTAAATGAGTCACTGTTATTATATGCTGGATCGAAACTATGTCTGCTATTTGATTTTACTTAGTAGGGTTAGTTGCCTAAATAGTAAAATTAAAAGGAATTGACCTGTCTAGTCTTATGAAGGATAGTAGACGTCCTCCCAACGATGCATGCTATTCTCAGGTTACTAGGCTACTGGCGAATTAATTTTAAAATGGTATAGAAAACCAAATTAAAATAAATTCAAAGTCTGGCTCATCATAATTAATGATTTTTTTTGATTATGTAATTCTCAAGATTAAAATTGCTTTCAATCCACTCGCTTCAATACTCAAAGAAAACAAACCTAAGGGACCAAATTTGTTGACTGAAAAAAGAATTTGGATATAGCTTTAACTACCAATGGTATTCCTTCAATACCAAGAAATGTGTTTGCTTCTAAAAAAGGTTCTTCCTCCGGGCCAAAAGGCGTAAAGAAAAAAAAGGTTCAGAAATAGGGAGATAGTTTTCAAGGTAGTTAGTGGGTCACGGACTGGTGTAAAAAAGCCAAAAGATAGATATTTTCACTATAACCAGACACGACACTAGAAAAAGTTATGTCCAGTATTTTTCAGTAAGTAGAACAACAAGGATAATTTTTGTTCACTGGTTGTGGAAATATGTTAAGCAGTGTTATTCACTGGTACCTGGTGTGTAGATACAGGAGCCACTAATCATGTCTGCAATTCTTTGCAGGGGTTTCAAGAAACTCTACAACTTAGTGATGGAGATATTTACCTAAATATGAGTAATAATACAAAGGTAACAGCAGTTGCAGTAGGAGATGTCACTTTCAGATGAAAAAGTGATCCACACTAACAATTATCTAGAATTATTCCTAAAAGAGATTTGTACTAGCGATACCGTAATTAATTTATCCGATGGGGAAGAAGGCATTACTGTAAATACGCAGAATTTAATTATATTGCTACAAGCTGGTGATGGAGATCGCGGAATTTTTCTGTGAATAAATTTTCTCTCCCACTTAAATTTAATATTTTTTAGGATTATAAAAATTCATTTAATTAAAATAAATTTATTAATTTTAAAAAATTACACGATCTAAAAGAATCAAATAACTTTCCGTGTACACGATTTCAAAGAGTCCGATTTGCCAAACCATTTTGGAAGACCAAACTTATAAATGTGGGGAGAATGTGATATCTCGAAAAAAAATATAATTAATTAAATTAAAAAATAAATAAATTATTATAATAATAGTTACATTATTGAATTTTCAATTTCGTCTATTACATACATAAAATTACTTAATTAAAAATATAGTACGAAAATAATGGTATTTAATTATAATTAGTTAATAATAATAGATATATATATATATATATATATATGTATAATAATAATTATTAATATTTAATTATAATATATCTAATTATAATATAAATTTAATGATAATATTGTGTGACCGGTAATACCTATTTAACCAACATCAATGTGAGCTTTTAGTCGGTTCAGTATATATACATTAGAGTATTAGGTTCAATTTTGGCCTCAAGATTTGGAGTATATATTAGGGTTAGTGAGATTAGTCGGTTCAGTATATATATATATTAGAGTATTAGATTCAGTTTTGGCCTCAGGATTTGGAGTATGTATTAAGGTTAAAGAGAAAGCCTCAGGGGGTGATATTAGGAGGCTCACCATATTAGGTTAAACGAAGAAAAAGAAAAGAAAAAATTAAAATTAAAAAAAATTAAAAATATATGATTAATGAAATTAAACGAATAAATAAATCCTAATAATGGATTGTTGGTTACAATTGATAAAAAAATAATAATAATAAATAATAAATATATATATACATATATATATATAACAATTATTATGTCTACTTAATTACAAAATAAATATTAAATTAATTAATAGTAATAATAATACTTTTTATTTTCATAATTTACTAGCAGTTGTAATGAATGGGGATTAAATCTCACAACCCTGAGCCATTAGCGAGCCTTTAACTTGGACCTGGGGAGCGTGCTGCGCCCCTTGGGGCAGCACGCCCGTACTGCACTTTTAGGGTATGTTTTTCTAACATATTTTTATAATTCAATCTGTTTATTAGCTAGAAAACATCGAGTTTGTTTAACATATAAATATTCAAATTCATCAGATACATATAGCTAAGTGATTGATTAACATTTGTTTAAAAATATTTTTTTTAAAATTATAATTTTTATTTATTTATTTATAAAATAATATTAGGAGATCTTATTCAATCACTTAGTTAAAAATATCCGATGAATCTGAATTTTTATATACTAAGCAAACTCAACGTGTTCTACATAGTAAACGAATTGGTTATAAAAATATGCTTGAAAAACATGCCCCAAGGGTGTGCAGCACGCTCCCCAGCTCGCCTTTAACTTAGTATGTATAATAGCAGTTGATATGCAACCGTTGCATATCAGGAATAGGTTATAAGATAGAGAGAGAGTGAGGGAAGTTCAGAAAGAATAGAAAAAAAAAAAAAAAAAGAAGAAAATGGAGCTGCTCGACGCCATCGCCCACACCCGTCGCCGCCTCCAGTGCCCACCGCAGCCGCCGTCCACGGTCGTCGCCGCCGTTCTCCCCGGCAACCCCATCGCCGCGGACAGCCGGCCATCTCTCTCTCTCTCTTCTCGGTATTGTCTCTCTCTCTCTCTCTCTGCCGTTTCTTCTTCTCTCCTTCTTCCACACGGTGGCAACCTCCACCACCACCAGAGGCCTCCACCGTTATCACTAAACGCCTCCACTACCACTGCCATACCTCCAGAACGCCCAACTGCTGCCACCTTTTAGGCCACCTTCACCGCCGCACACCACCCCACGCACCACCACGCCACCACCCTCTACCACCATCACCCACCACCTCTTGACCACCCAAACACCACCAATGGACCATCTCCGACCACCGTGAACCACCCGTGACACAAAAATCAAAAGAAATTATCGTTTTCGAATTTGGCAAAAAAACAGTCCGTTGGGCCATCTTCGGCCATCCATAGCCGCCACATCAGTGCACCAATTCTGTCGCCCTAAGTTTGGTTAGATTCACCTCACTACCACCTTTGCGTAGCCACAAACGGCGTCAAAACCGACATCGGATAGCCCATACGCCAAGTCCGAAGATGACGGAAAAACTGAGTAAATGTTAACAGTTTTCAGGACACATACTGGAGTTAACATGATTCTTGGGTGTTTGCCATGCATTCCGTTAGGTGCATTTTGATTGTTAAGTTGAGATTGCTTTTCATTGTTAAGTTGTGTTTGATTTGTTTTTATTGTTTTGCTTTTATGAGTAAAAAAAATATAATAAAATTAAAAAGTTATATTAAAAATTTATATAACATGTGATTTAATTAGTTTTTGGAATAATTACACTTATCTCCCCTGAAATTTAAACTTGTTACAAGAACCTCCCATGTGGTTTCTAAAATTACACTAACCTCCCTTTACATTTAATTTTTAACATCAATTGCACCCAATTGCAACAAACTGTTACATTTTTTAATAAACTTTTATGATCCAATCCGTTCATTATGTAGAACTCATCGAGTTTGTTTAGCATATGAAAATTTAGATTCATCCAATATCTGTAACTAAGTGATTGAATAATATTTATTTATTTATTTACTAGGAGATCTTATTCAATTGCTTAACTACAGATATCGGATGAATCTAAATTTTCATAAGCTAAACGAACTCGACGAGTTCTACGTAATGAACGGATTGGATTATAAAAATTTGTTCGAAAATGTAACGATTGGGTGCAATTGGGTGCAATTGATATTAAAAATTAAATCTCATGGGATGCTAGTGTAATTTCAGAGACCACAAGGAAAATTTCTGTAGTAAGCTTAAATCTCAGGGGAGGTAAATGTAATTATCCCTTAGTTTTTTTGTACAAATCAAATTTTAAAAGATATAAATTTAAATATTTTAAATAACATAAAAACAAGTATTTTTTTTTATGAATTTAGCTTTTAATAAGTTAGGATTCTAATTAAATAAAAATGGTAGTTAAATTTTATGTTAGAGATATTCAAACTACAAAATTTTTATCAAACGTCATATGAGTTTAATTTTATAAAAAATATATATGTATATAAAACTTTTAAATTAAAGAGATTTAATATTTTAACAAAGAAGTTTTGTGTTTTGCTAACTGATGAATATTTAATTAAATAATTAAATAATTTAAGAATATCCTATTAATTGATATAAAATAAATATTTTGAGTAAGAAAAGGGTAATATGTATATAATTTTATATTATCTTGAGAAAATGGAATATTTTAAGCGTTTAAATTTCAAAGTTATTTTCTAATAAATATTTTAAATGTTTACTAGAATGTCTAATTTCATAAGAAGTTTGAAATAAACATTTAAGGTGAATGACAAGATTTTATAATAAAAAATTAGTTAGAAATTATTTTCTTAGGAAAAATAATAATAAATAAAACTTAAGAAAGTTATAGGGAAATAAGATAATAACTAAAACTCTTCTTTTTACGTGACGTGTAGATCATGATTTTTTCGCATCAGATAATTATATCGAATTCTGCTAGATCAGGTGAATCTCTGATATCTGAATTAATTTTTATTTTACGTGAATACTTGATATGATGTACTGCTAAAAAATAGAAAATAGTTTTTAATTATTGAATGAAAACAAATGAAAACGATGCATGAAAACATGATCGGTTAAACGGTATTCTGACCCCTAAAGAACGTTAAGCGTACCAGCAAGGCATGGTAATAAGAGTGGAGCCACAACTAGGTGGCTATAAGAAATTATCATATCCACCGTATAAATTGTGGGGTCATTTCTTACTAAATAACTAGCGAAATCGTTTGAAATATATTATTTTAATACTGTATAAAAATTAATAATTCAGATATTATTGAATTCATACTAACATTGCTAATGAATGTTGAACAATTTCAAGTGACACTTGAATGCATGGAGAAACTGGTAGCGAAACAAAAAGATGGTTTTAATTTATTCATAATTTTATTTTAAGTTTTGTAATTGCTGCATTTTGATTTCTGTATTAAGTACTTGGAAATAAGTTTTAGTAAGATTGGATGTTATTTTTCACAGTTAGAAGCTCTAGGAGTTTTGAAATGAATTACTCGAAATGTTAATAGAAATGATTTCTTTTTAATGAATAAGTTAGTTTTGTTTCAAAACTGGAATGACTTGAACAAGTTTATTTCAAGGAAAAAAAATCAGTAAACAAAATTCAGAATAAGGAATGTGAAATAAAAAAAGAAAGAGCCTTTTGGTGGGTTTTAACTCACTGGCTCGTCACAGATGCCATATATAAATATGAGTCGTGACAGGTTTCCTGATGGGTGACCTCAAGTCTATCCCATATCTCCTTGGCAGTGTATAGGTGGAGATCCTATTGAACTCATTAGGGTTAAGAGAGCAATATAGCAGGTTAATGGCCTTGGCACTTTTTTGTATCTCTCTAATGTCAGGTTTAGTCAATTTATTTTTAGGTTTAGGGACAGTTTTCCCTTCTACCACTTTGGTAGGCCTTTTAAGGCCATTTATGATGACCCTCTATAGGTCATAGTTAACAGTCTGGATGTAAATTCTCATCTTGGCTTTCCAATAATTATAATTTGTTTCATTGACCAAAGGAGGTCTATTGGTGAACTGGCCTTCAGGTTGAACAGGTTCAATACTGGTTGCCATGGGCCCTCTTTGACTGTTAAGTCACTAAACAAGAGATCAAGCTCTGATACTAATTATTAGTCCTAGGAAATCCAAGAGGGGGTGAATTGAATTTTAGAACAATAATAACAATTTTAAAAATCTTTTAACTTCACACAACAAACATAGCAATGATGTAATCAACAGTGAAATGAAAGAGGTAAGAGAGAATAAGTGGAATAAACACATGGATTTATAGTAGTTCGGCTTCTCTCAAGCCTACGTCCACTCCCCAAGTCTCCCCTCGAGAATTTTGCAGTAATACTGAATGCTTCACAAGCGCATAAAAGCCTTTAGAGCCTAAAAAGGTTTTTACAAACACTCCATATTTTTCTAAACACTCTCCAGCTCTTCTTTAAAAAGTTAGCTCACTCTTTTAAATGATAACAAGGGTGACACACCCTTTATAATAAATGATATTGAATCAAAGATTCACAAACACTCACTCCTTACAATGATTTGCTAATAAATGTATAATGAAGTGAGAGTAATTGGCTGGAGGAGTAAATGTAGCAGTAAATGCTTCTTTGAAAAATAAGGGCTTTCAATGCAATCAATAGAATAGTGTTTAAAAGTTTGAAGCTTTGAATTTTACATCTTATATAGCCAACTAAAGTAAATGACCATTGAGTCGTTGGTGGAGGCAATAAATGCTCTGGAAATATTACCATTCGAACCAGTGTCTTTTTTGAATTCCGTCGTAGGTGTCGACATAAAACTTTTTGATGTCAACACAATCTGGTCATGGCCTTGGTTCTTGGACAAACGTGTCAAATCGATACTCTATTGGTGTTGACTTTATTTTTCTATTTTCCTCACCCACACAGTGGTGTCGGCTCATAGTACTTTTGGTGTCGACCCTTGCATTACTTCGATTTTCCAGCCGGGACCTTGGTGTCGACTCATATTATAGTTGATGTCGACTCAAAGCTTCATGATCTACTCATGGTGTCGACTCATCTCTTCGTTAATGTCGACTTAGATGAGAGACTTTTGCTATTGAAAATTTGGTGTCGACACTTTTTTACTTTGGTGTTGACCCTTTTATTCATACTTGGCTACTGAAAAAATG
>JAULJZ010178426.1:0-22926 GCA_032270985.1 Heliamphora pulchella
GATAGGCTGACGAAGTCAGCACATTTTCTTCCCATTCGAGTGAGAGACTCAGTGGACAGATTGAGCAGATTGTACATCCAGGAGATAGTCCGACTACACGGAGTATCAGTGACTATTGTTTTTGATCGAGATCCAGGCTTTACATCGCGTTTTTGGCAGAGTCTTCAGGTAGCTTTGGGGACGAGCTTGACTTTTAGTACAGCTTTTCATCCTTAGACCGATGGTCAGTCTGATAGGACCATTCAGATTTTAAAGGACATGCTGAGAGCCTGTGTACTTGATTTTTGGGGTTCTTGAGAGGATAGTCTATCATTGGCAGAGTTTGTATACAACAACAGCTATCAGTCCAATATTGGGATGGCACCGTATGAGGCTCTGTATAGTAGGCCATGTAGATCGCTTGTGTGTTGGATAGAGGTGGGAGAGACCGTTGTTTTGGGACCTAACTTAGTGCGAAAAACGACGGAGGTGATCACAGTGACTCATCAGCGACTGGTGACAGCTCAGAGCCGCCAGAAGAGTTATGCTGATCGGAGGAGGAGACCGTTAGAGTTTACCGTGGGAGACCATGTGTTTCTGAAGGTCTCGCCACGTAGAGGGTTGATGAGATTTGGTCGTAGCGGGAAACTATCACCATGTTTTATCGGACCGTTTGAGATCCTGGAAAGGATTGGGGTGGTAGCATACCGTCTGGCTTTGCCGCCTCAGTTAGCATCTGTGCACAACGTCTTTCACGTTTCCATGCTTCAGAGGTACGAGCTGGATCCGTCTCATGTGTTACTTTGGACTGAGTTGCGAGTTGATGAGGATGTGACGTATGAGGAGCGTCCCGTGAGGATTCTGGATATGAAGGAACAGGTGTTGCGGGGGAGAACGATTGCCTATGTCAAAGTTCAGTGGCTTCATCACGGGGTTGAGGATGCGATTTGGGAGCTTGAGTCTGGGGTTCGTGAGAGATACCCGGAGTTGTTCACCTCGTGACCTCTAATAAATTTCGGTGGCAAAATTTTTTTAAGGGGGAGAGTTGTGAGACCCTGTACCATTTCTTTTTGATTTATATGCATATTCCGTGTTTTTAGTCACGCTTTAACGTTTTTGCTTTAGTATGAATATATGTGTTTCGATGCCTATTTTGGTTAATCTAAGATTGAGGGGTTGCTTCCCGGGGTTGTAGGGAGTTTCTGTGCGAATTTCAAAAATTAAAAAAAAAAAAGATATTTTAGAGGCCTATAAATATCTGGAGTTAGATATTTTCAAAACTTAACTCTTAAGTTTTTTTCATTTTCTCTCTGCCTTCTCTCTAACTTCTCGGGGGTCCGGGGCTCGATTTTCAACAATCCAACAGCGGATCCTTAATATTGGCATCGTGGTCTACACATCCATCTGGACGAATTTTGATTTTGACGAAGCTCAAATTTGCACGTAGATCGAGGTGTTGAGTTTTTGACCCAACGAGGTAGGATCTCAGACTTTACTGCTGTATAAGGGTACTATATGTAATCTTATGTTGTTTCACCGTTTAAAAATGCATGAAATGTGATTTTATGTTTTAGATCTTATTTTTGATTAAAACTATTTTTCGGCGTATTCGGTGGATGGAAGTATGTTGTGAGGGTTTCCTTTCGAGGTTTTGGTGTGAGGCTTGGGTGTGTTGATGATTGAGAGTGTTTGATGGGCATTTGGAGGTTCGATTTGAGTTTTGGGAGTGAAACCAGTGAACCCGTAGCCTAAAAACATTTTCTGGGTGAGTTCAGTCGACTGAACTCATGAGTTCAGTCAACTGGATCATCATTCTAGGGGTTCGGTCGACTGGACTTGGGTGGTCAGTCGACTGAACAACCTTCTGTTTTGTTACCTCTTTTCCAGTGAACATTTCAGTCGACTGGGGGCTTGGGCCAGTCGATTGAACCCCTGTGTGAGTGTTTGGTGTTGGTTTTGATGGTTTGGGTGGTTTGTTTGGGCATGGGATGGTTTGCAAAGGAGATTTTGACGAAAACGTTTGGGAGAAACGTGCTGATTGGAGGTTTGGAGCTAACCCTTGGGGTTGAGGCTCACTTTCAAAAACATTTGCATGAAAATATGTTTTTACATATTTTGGTTTGATCTCTATGGTTTCATGGATTGGATCTTTTGCTTATACATGCGTTGTATAACTGTTATTGGGGAAAATATTTTGAAAATGTTTTGTTTTGATTTCCTAGTTATGAATGGATCTATGTACATGTATATTGTACCGATTTGAAAAATATTTTAGAAGATTATCTAGATGTACCGGGATGACGTGTGTTTGGCACAAGTTGCCATCGGTGTAAGTCCGGAAATGTGCGTAACGTAGGTACTCAGGTCCTTCGGGTTAGTCCCTGTAAACTGAGACAGTTGGGTGCTCAGCTCCCTCGGGGTCGTACCCGTAAATTGAGTGGTTCGTCGTGGTGCTCCGCATAGAATTTGTGTGTATCTAACCGGTCCCATGATGTATGGGGATTAGATACTGGACAGGGGTCTATAGTTGTTACCTCTATCCCCTTGTGATAGAGTCGGTACATAGGATCATATTCTTCTTATTCCGCGATGGTACATTCCGCGAGAAAAATGATGTTTTGATTACTGTTTTTCCTTAACTGTAGTGGTTTATTTGCATTTGTTGCAATACCTGGTTTGAAGGATGAAAACATGGTTTTATGAATTAAAACTGTTTTAGGATACTTGTGTTGTCTGATGGGAAAACTTGAGGATTTTGGATGGAAAACCTAGTTTGGTTTTATGGTTGAGTTCGCTCCCACCATATGATTGCATATTCCTGCTTTACAGCTTATTATCAGTTTCTATTGGGCTTCGGCTCACGGGTGAGAATTTTCAATGAAACCATTTTCAGGTGATGATGTGGATGAGGAGTAGCTTGATGGTGCCCGTGGTGGCCGAAGACTTCTATAGTTTTCCTTCATTTTGGTATGCCTATTCCTGAAGGCAGGTTTTGTACGCCATAAGGCGATATATTGTACGCATGTTGAACTGTTGTCTTTTATTTGTGAGAGATACACTTTGTTGGGTATTCTATTGGTTTCAACAGGCGAATTTCAATGTATGAAAACCTATATTTTCATATAAAATGGATGTTTGGTGAATTTTTACGTGATCCCGGGTTTTGGGGCGTGACAACTCTGTTCCCTCACTTACTGCAAAAACTCCTGGTTCTACAGAACCAATTGAAAGATCCCCTTAGTAAGGTGTTGGAGCTGCTGTTGCATGGGATTGGGTGGGGAGAGACCCTCGTGTACCCTAACAGCGGGATCCAATTGTGGCCGATTCTGCTCATCTGCCAATGATCACGTCAAAGAATGGACCTTCTCAATACTTCAAGGATCTGAAATAGACAAACAACAGTTAGAAGAAGTACCGAAAAGGATTCCAGCATAACTTCTCAGATGGTCAAATTAGGTTTTTTGGTAGCGTAAGCCCCAAGGCAAATAAAAACCACTAAAAGATGATATTTAGAGAGATAGAAGCGGAGTACTTGCGTTATCCATATGGGGCCTCCTTATATACTGGTGGTGACACATGGCCATTAGACCACATGAAGGTTGTTACACCGAATTTTTGAGGGTTCTTGGGATATTCTACGAGCGGTGTTGAACACGCGCGCTCTTGGGTGACCTACTTATATGATCATTTATTTACTGACCAATAGATATGCCTCCTACTCAGTCGGAGATCCCCTAACGAGTGGGGTTTGTGACTGATTAGCGGATTTGCTACTTGTGTTTCCCTAATAGCCCCCCCTATGAACCAAGTCCTAGCTAGGTCGGATCACATATCTCCCCATTAGTAGTTCCTTATTCTTGATCACTGCTCCCTGATTAGCGAAACTGGGCGAGAATACAGTTGTGGCCTAGAAGCTAATCTGGTGTGGACTGGGACCCTTGGGAGCTAGGTGTGGTTACCAAATGTCTCTGAGTATTCCTTCTGACCCTTGGCGTTATGACGATGGCTCATTTACTGTGAGCCATCAATTGGTGAGTTTCCCAATGAGGCGAATGGCCGCCCCTAGCTATTTCCCCATGATGTATTCCAACCGCCATGTGTCGCGTGTTCGATGCTCCTTGGTTCTAAGTCCTCAATTTCGTGGGAACTTAACCAGTCATAGATTAACCAAACTTGGGATCAATCTTCTCCGTCCATCATCCAAACTGTCCCTCAGGATTTGAATTCTTCAAAAGAAAAGGGGAAACCATCATTCTCTCTTCGGTTATAATTTCAGAGGACGAAGGATCTTCCCAGCCTCGCCATAGATTTGATACCGCCGTTTATACCGGAGCTTTCCACACTTGCATTCTTGTACCAGGGTAATTCTTTCATTCTTTTTCTCTTCATTTTCTATGAGGACAATTTTAGGTTCCCCATTTGGAATCCTCCCCTTAAGAGCTCCCAGGGTTTCTATTGGTTTGGGTTGTTAGGGTTTCGATATGCTTAGCCTTTAATCATTTGTGTCTAGGGATAAAAGACAGATAGTATTGTCCAGTTCTTCGGAGGAGGTGGAGTCCTCTTTTCTTGAAATCGTTCTTGGCAATCTCCAAAATCTGGGTGGGATTTATCCTTTGAGCCCGCACCTCTCAACCCACTTTTTCATGAGATTCAGGACCCTTCACTCGCTTGCATCCCACGCTCAAAACCATTTAGCTCTGCTCCACTTCGTCATTCGGCTCCCATTCGTCAATTGCATCTAGTCGACGAGAGCTCATCTATAGAGGGCTCCGAGGAACCTTTGGCCGTGAGGCGTTCCCGTTATGAGGGAGCCTCCACCTCTAAACCTTCTTCTGGTAATGAGGCAGATTCTTTGGAAGCATTGGCTTCCAAGAAAGTCCAACAAGATGCTGTCTTGCAACACCCACACGTACTAGTGGGACGTTTCCACGTTCCTTTCACCTCCAATGGCATCGCCTCCACCATTAAGAGCTACGACTTAGAATGCCTTCGGGCTCAATTTTAATTTCCTAACTCGATCTGTCTCAGAGTACCCTTTCCTGATGAGCGTGCCTGCTTAGATTTTGAGGGGGAGTTTGGTTTCTTTGAGTGAGCTTTCCACGCAGGATTTCGCTTTCCCCTTCCTTCTCTCGTGAGGGAACTCCTTCATTTACTAGGGATTTCCCCTTGTCAGTTGGTTCCAAATGCTTGGAGGATCCTAACTGGGAGTATGGTCCTTTGGCATGTACTTGGTGGTCGGGAGAAGCACCTGACCCTTCAGGTGCTATTCTGGTGCTACAAGCTAGTAGAGAATCTTTGCGGATACATGAGCCTTCAGGCACGTGACAAACGGGGTCTGGTCACTGGCCTTCCTTCCTTAAACAAACAATAGAAATTCCACTTCTTTTTCATCTCTGGGGATGGTTGGGAGTTTCAGCCCTGGGAGGTTATGGAGGATGCCACTCCGAGGGTCCAACGAACCTGGGCAGAGCCTTTCAAAGACAGTTAGTGCACTTTTGCTTTCATTCATATTACCTGTCCCATATTTCTAGCTGAACCATAACTGACTTTAGTAGGGTCTATGTCTAGGTCGTGCTAGGAATCTAAAAATTCTCGAAGAGGGAAAGAGGATGATGGATCTTGCTCATGCGCATGAGGACAGGACCTGGGGTACCCTGGTCACCCCTGATAGTCTTAGTGAGTATCTCCTTTGACCTAAACTTACTTTTGATGCCCTAGATTTATTTGGCTTAAAGGAGGTTATAAAGGTGTCTGAGATGTCAGGTGACTTACATTGTTGTTTTTTTACTAAATTGCATGTCCCTTTAGTGCCGGCTGACCAACTTGTGTGCTTTTCAGGGAAGATGGACAAAGTAGACAAGAAAGTTCAAAGGAGGTTGAAAGAGTTAAAGAAGAAAAGGGTTGTTGAGGGAGCCAGTATCTTTGGGGCCCCTTTTGCCAAGCACCCAAGAATTTTTACGCAAAGGTAGAGAGAGAAAGAGGGAGAGAAGGTGGCGAAGACAGCTGACCAGCCGACTGGGAACCCTACTAGTGAGGCTGAACACTCTGAGAAAGGGTTGTGTGGTAGCTTAGGAGGTGGCCTGCCAAGCTCAAGCGCAGAGCCAAAGAAGATCCCCTCATCCCTCCCTTCTGCCTAGGACACGGCTGGGCTATCAATATTTATGGAGGGGGAGTCAGGGCGCAAGGTGATTGAAAGCTCCATTCCTCCCACTAATTAAGAAGCCATGTGTGAACTATCACCCTACGCTGTTGGAGACCATTTCTATCAGGAGATGGAAAAGGTGAGTGCGATTCTATCTTCCTTGTCATTCGCTTAGCTCATATACGTGACTATAAGTAACATGCTTCTCTTTCTCTTACAATCCCCTCCGTTCTTCCTTTTATTTTTTAGGCTATAGCCTTGGTTCATCATGTTGTGGTCAGGGTGACTGAATATCACAACGCATGGAAGGCCACTGAAAGGAGGTTGTTAACCGCAGGACAATAAGAGGAGCAGATTGATCATCTCGTGATCTGTCCTATCTTCTGACCATTAGGTCCAGTCTTTTCAAGTTAGAGGCTGATCATCTCGTGATTTGCCTTGCCCTTTGACCCTTAGGTCCAGGCTCTTCAAGTTGGAGGGCGATCATCTTGTGATCTGCCTTGCTGTTTAATCCTGCAATGAACTTGGGATTCGCTTATTGAAAGAACGGTGAGAGAGCGCTTCAAGGGGAATATATTTCATTTATTAGGTTTTCCCTCACACGTTGCAAATTTCATAAAGTAAAATTCAACCGACAAATTCCCCTCTTCCTATGGATAGTACCTCCGTAGGTGATCCGCATTCCAAGGGTGGGTCAGATCTTTGCCTTGTATAGTTTGGAGTCTGTAAGCTCCCCTACCACATGAGGACTTGACAACGTAGGGTCCCTCCCAATTGGCCCCTAACTTGCCCTCCGAGGGGTCCTTTGTGGCCAATAGCACTTTTTTAAGCACTAAATTTCCTAGTTTAAAGCTTCTTCCTTTCACACGGGAATTATAGTATTTACGCATCCTTTTCTAGTATATTGCTATTCTGATCGCTATGTGCTCTCGAATTTCTTCTATCAAGTCTAGGTCTACCTTGAGTTCTTGGTCGTTACGCTCTTGATTGAAGTGCTCAACTCTAGCGTTGGTCAATCCTATCTCTACTAGGATTACTGCCTCATGACCGAACACTAGATCGTATGGGGTAGCTCCTGTGGGTGTGTGAGTGGTAGTTCTGTACGCCCACAGTACATTTCAGAGCTGCTCTACCCACAGTCCCTTAGACTTTTTCAGTTTAGTCTTTAACTTCTTGAGCAGAGTTTTGTTAGTGACTTCCACTTGGCCATTCAATTGTGGGTGAGCAGGAGAAGCGAAATGTAGCTGAATACTGAGATCATCACAAGATTTCCTAAAGTTCTTATTGTTGAATTGTTTTCCGTTGCCAGTGACCTTAACTCTTGGGATCCCGTAGCGACAAACGATGTTCTTCCACATAAATTGGGTGATGTTTCCTTCGGTAATCTTAGCAAGGGGCTCAGCCTCCATCTATTTGGTGAAGTAGTTGATGGCGACTACCAAGAATTTCATTTGTTTCTTTGCGAGAAAGCGCCGACCATGTCCAGACCCCACCGAACGAAGGGTCATGGACTGGTCAACACTGTCATATCAGTTGGAGGCTGCGTAGTGATGCTCACAAAATGCTGGCATTTGTCACATTTCTTAACATATTACTTGGCATCGTTCAACATGGTAGGCTAATAATATCCAGCTCTCGCGATCTTTCCAACCAATGACCTAGCTCCGGAGTGATTTCCACACACACCTTCATGAATCTCCCTTAACACATAGCCAACCTCTTGCGCAGACACACACCATAGGTAGGGCGTTGAAATCCCTTTTTTTTACAAGACTCCTTTAAGAATTATGTATCTTATGGCTCAAAATTTTAATTTCTTGGCTTCCTTCTTGTCTTTCGCTAGTTCTCCCGTCTCAAGGTACCTTACGATATCTCGCCCCCATAAGATTCTTGAATTGCCATGATTCCTAGTTCGGCTGGCGGGCTTTTAATACTGGGACTGTCCACCACGTTCCACACGATCTCCTGCTGAGCTAAAATCCTGCTTGACGAGGCCAAGTGCGCTAAATGTTCAGCTTCTTGGTTGTCACTCCGTGGGACCTACTGCACTTTAACGTACTGGAATCCTTTAAACAGATCTTCGACCAGTGACCTATATTGCATTAGTTTCTCGCTTTTTGCCTCGTAATCCATGTTGGCTTGGTGTACCACCAGCTAGGAGTCTATATTGACCACTAGGTGTGTTACCCCACATGCATTGGTTATCCTTAGCCCATGTACCAATGCCTCGTATTCTGCCTCGTTATTGGTCGCCCGAAAACCTAACTGGATAGCCTGATCTAGCCTATCATCAAAAGGAGAGGTCATGATCAGGCCCACACCTCCTCTTCCTTTCCTTGAGAACTCGTCTATGTGCATTGTCCACATCCTCTAGGGATCAGGGCTCTGACCTTGCTCTGCATTCTTCAGCTCGGCCCCGTTGGGCTGAACATGATCAGGATCCTCCTGGTCAGCAGACTCTGTGGGCTTTGGTTTAAGCTCTTAGGTGAATTCGATGATGAAATCAGCCAAAAACTTGTCCTTTAATCACCGATCTAGGCTGTAATTCTATATCAAGCTGTCCTACCTAAATTAACAATTACACAAGCCTTTTGGAGGCTTCAAGTTTCTATAGGATCTTCTTTAAGGATTGATTAGTAAGGACAATCACTGCGTGTGCCTAGAAGCACAGTAGTACACTAGTTTTTTGCCAGCGGGTACCATGAGTGCAAAAGCCTCTTAACTGACACCATGAGTGCAAAAGCTAACTTTTTTGCCAGCGGGTACCTGCTCTCACCTCCCTAAAAAGCCTTGCTCATGTAGTACACTAGTTTTTGTTGACCATCCACCAGTCTAACCAGAGCTGAGTTAACCGTTGTGTTGTACACTACTAAAAACAAGTATAGATCTTCATGTGGAACCAGATTAGATAGTAAGGGAGGTTTAGCTAAATATAATTTTAGCTCTCTGAACGCCTCCTCAAACTCCTCATTCCAGGGGAAGGCCTTTCGAAGGACTTTAAAGAAAGGAAGGCATTTGTCCGTTGCTCTAGAGACGAATCGGTTCAAGGCAGCTATCCTTCTTGCCAACCTATGCACTTACTTGGTGGAAGATGGAGATTGCATTTCCAAAATTGCTTGGATCTTGTTTGGGTTTGCCTCTTAGGCGCCATCAATAAATATATATATATATATATGGGTTAAAAAAATTTAAAAATAAAAAAAAGGAACCCACTAACATGCAACCACCGACGTTCATCGTGGGTTGGTTGCTCCCATTCCCACTATATATATTACTTTGTTTAGTGGGAAAAAAATGAGGAAAAAAAAACTTTTGGTGACCATTCGGTAAGAGCATTGGGAAAAGCAGAAAAGGAAGAGAAAGTAAGGAGTTGAGAAGAATTTTAGAGGGAAAAAGTTGTTTCTCTCTCCTGTCTCTCCTATTTCTCTCTCTATATTTTTTTTTCTTTCTCTCTCTCTCTCCACTAAACCATGTTTGGATTTTCTAAAAAAATATTATTCAGAACTCAGTTTAACCGTGACAAAAATTGTTGAATGATGTTTTAAATATTGTTAAGTTTACTAAAAAAAAATTTTAAAAACAGTTTCAACCGTGACAAAAACTGTTGAACGGTATTTTAGACATTATTAAATTTGCAGAAAATATTCTTTTTAGGACCTGATTTAACTGCGATAAAAATGTTAAATGGTTCATAAAAAATATATTTTTATCTAGTCGTCGTTGGCTTCAAATTAAATCTAGCCGCTGTCGGTTTCAAATTAAATCTAGCTACTGTCGGTTTTAAGTTTAATGTAGCCGCTGTCGGCTTCAAATTAAATTAACCACTGTCGACTTTAAATATAAATCTAGCCGTTGTCGGCATCAAATTAAATTTAGCTGCTGTCGGCATTAAATTTAGCCCCCGTTGGCTTAAATATAAATCTAGTCGTTGTCGACTTCAAATTAAATCTAGCAGCTGTCGACATTAAAATTAGCCCTCGCTGGCTTAAATATAAATTTAGCCGTTGTCGACTTCAAATTAATTATAGCTGTTGTCGGCTTTAAATATAAATCTAACCGTTGTCAACTTCAAATTAAATCTATCCAATGTCAATATTAAAATTAACCCCCGTTGGCTTAAATATATATCTAGCCATTGTCGGCTTCAAATTAAATTTAGCCGCTGTCGATTTTAAGTTGAATTTAGCCGCTGTCGGCTTTAAATTAAAATTTGCCGCCGTCAACTTGAAATTAAATATAACCACTGTCGGCTTTAAATTAATATATGTTGTCAGTTTTAAACTTAATTTAGTCGCTATCGACTTTAAATTTAGCTCCCATTGACTTACGAAAATATTATTAAAAAAATTAAATAATTAACTTTGTGGCAATTTAATATATGCCCGAAGACGATAAATTCATAGGAAAATGTTGTGCCTAATTTGGTAAACCATGAATTCGGTGAACCTCAGAAAGTGTCAAAAATTAAAACATTTAAACCATTTCATGACAAAAAAAATGTTATTTCAAAGACAAAACTCATTTTTGTGGCCAAAATCAATCCTATAATTTTATGGATAAATTTTTAGTTACAAATTAAGTGAATCTTAAATTTTTACTTAATTAAAATAAAATTCAAATTAAAATCAAATCTTGAACTACGTTTGACTTAATTTCAATGCGATCTCGTGTCCAATTGGATACGTAGGCAACTCTCAAGGGTACAGTTATAATCCAAGAAAATCTTAAATTTTCACTTAAATTAATATTCATAAATTAAAATTTAAGTTAAAATAAAATATTGAAACTACGTTTGACTTGATTCCAAGACGGTTTCGTACCCAATCGGATACGTAGATAACCCTCAAAGATACAGTCACAAGTTAAATGCATCTCAAAGTTTTCACTTAATTAAATTAATTCAAATAAAACTCAAATTCAAATAAAATTCTTGAACTACGTTTAACTTGATTCCAAGACAGTCTGGTGATCAATTGAATACATAGGCAACCCTCAGGAGTACAATCATAATTTAACTGAATCTTAAATTTTCACTTAAATAAAATTCATAAAATTCAAATTAAAATAAAATATTGAAACTACGTTGACTTGGCAACCCATTCAAATTGGTACAGTCACAAAACTAAAATCAAAATAAAATTTAGAATTGGCATATGAATGGTAAGGGAATAGGTGTCAACCTGGTTAGAATGTGCTCTTTTTACAGTGATGTCATAATTTTTAAATTATTAAATTATTAAATAAATCTCTAAAATTCACCCAAATAAAATTTAAATCAAATACTGAACTATGTTTAACTTGATTCTAATTTGGTCTAATGCTTAATTAGATACGTAGGCAACATTCAGGGGTACAGTCATAATCCAAGTAAATCTTAAATTTTCACTTAAATCAAAATTTATAAAATAAAATTCAAATCAAAATAAAATTTTAAACTACGGATGACTTGATTTCAATTTGGTTCTGTGACCAATCTGGATACGTTGGAAACTCTCATTGGGTACAAAAATTGTGAATCCAAATATTCGCCCAAATTAAAATAAAATTTAAAGTATAAAATAATGGGTCATCTATCCATTATAAATAAAGTTTCATACCCTTCAAATAAAAAATAATAAATTAAATTTTTCTTAAAGAATTATGACTCGCTTAATTCTAGTCCGGGCCACTGCCCGACATAAATACGTAGCCAACCTATTCAAAAATGTGCAGTTGTAATTATTAGTGAATCTAAATATTCATTTAAAATAAAATAGTTGGAATCAAAAGATTTGTCCTTCATACAATGGATGAAATTAAGATATATATTCTATCTTGAATGGGTCCGACCTACATAATAAAAACTTATTCGAATGAACAAAATTATGTTAAGTAATTTGAAATTAATTTTTTGCTTAACAATCAATGTGTGAGTCTGACTTAAAAATTTCTAAACACCCTGATCCAAAACTATTTTTTCTAACAATAATTTGGTAAAGGGCTAGCAAGAAAGGTGATAATATAAAAACACGATTACACCAAATTAAATTAGGCCTTTTATTCTAATTAATTAGAGTTCACTATGTAAATTCTTTTTAATCTATTTAACTCTCTCGAGGATTATATGTTCAACTAAATTTAAGAAATTCATATATTATTTTTTATTATAATATTTTATATCAATTTGGGAGTACAGACCTAAAATGATAACTGTTTCAAAGGGCTAGTAGCTTTTTACTTCATGTTACTAATTTTGATTATAAATTATGACTTTTTCAAACACTTACAATTTCTACTACAAATTATAACTATTTTTTTTATTTTGGCTACAAGTTGTTGGAGATTAATCACGATAGATAATCCCATCCACTAGCTACACGAAGTACGTACAGATCATAAAAGAACAAAAAACGAACAAGAAAACAATCACATGAACAAAACACACAGATTTACGTAGTTCGACAAGTTGTACCTATATCTATAGACTCATACTTTTTACTATAACCTTTAAGAGAATATAAAATTAGTGTTTTGAAGCAAAATAATATGTAAAAACTAGGTCAGACCTTTTAAGTTAATATAACTTTACTTACATAATTTACTAATATAATTTTCTAAATTCCGTCCTATAACCCTCTCCCAATTTCCCTATATATTTCACCGTCTCTAGACATGGAGAAAAAAGATGGTAGGGAGATAGAAAAATGGTGAGTTGATATATAAGCACACATTAAAATATCACTTGAAAGGAATAGCTAGGGCATTTTTTACATTCTTTTAAGGAGGAGGTGTGTGATATTATTGTCTTTTCACAATAACAAAGGCAATATAGAAAAGTCAACAATGACTTTGAGAGAATCTTAGCATTTTCGTTATGACAGTGTTATGCCCCAAAATCACGTGACAATGTCGCACACTTAGTACTTAGGAGTATGTAAGACTAAGATACTAATTCTCAATTCTAGTATTACTATAAAAATTAATGAGAACATATCCAACAACAACAAAAAATTTTGTTATAAATTTAATACCAAACAAACTTTAAATATTTTAAAAATCAATATTGTAATTCACTACAGGCCACAGTTCCAAAATAATCGAATTAAAATTTGTCTCTCTACACTCACTAATAATTCTTCTCGCGTAACTCTACTCCCCAATATCTGTAAAAAAAGAATTAAACAAAACAAAAACAACCATGAGTTAGGAAACCCAACAAATCACAAACTACCATTGCAAGCCGGCATGTAGGAAAATAATGTAATAAAAGACATAATGATTCTTCTCTTTGTAATAATATTTAATTTAATGCAAACAGATTAAGATTGAAAATATTTTAATATTTTTTTATAAAGTAGCAGATAATTTGATTTCTAATGATTTGTCAATTCAATTTTAATATACCCAAGTTTTATCGATTATGACCACAATAGCCCGTGACAAGACTCAGAACCACACTTAGACCGATGGTAAAACTCCAGACGAAACTAGTTTCGATGCATATATTTAACCCACATTGGTTAGAGTTCAAATCATAGTCAGATTAAAGCCATATTCAGACTTTAACATATTAGATCATAAAAATATACTATTTTTCAATTTTTCCAAATTCTTGAAATATAGTCAAAATTTCATACTTGATACATTTTTTTTCCTACAAATTGAGTAGAAAAGTAAACATTTTTTTCTCAATATAGATATCAAAAGAACTATTCTTTTTAATAGAGATATTTAAAATAATACGTTAGGAATAAAAAATATTAACAATAGTATAAGGCTATTTACCTATGGGTAAAAATCTTCTCCAACCCAAAACCAATTAATAATGTCTCAAATATACCCGCAACTAGCATATAGTCATTCTTTTCATCTTTAATTTTTTTTCCTATCACTAAGTCTCTCACCCTTTTTTTTTTCTTTCAACCCGACGTCTAGTAAACATACTATATTATCTGCACATATATATATATACACACACACACACATATATATATATATATATATATATATATACTACACCTATTAATTATGTATGTATTTAATTTACCCAATTGAATGCTCTCTCTCTCTCTCTCTTATTTGTCGTAGTTTTTTTTCTTCATTCTATAGTTTAATCTTAAAAAAACACTTAAATAAACCAAACAAGATTTTAGATCTCACATGTCAACAATCGACGCCAATGCATATCAAGTACTTAGTGCCAAGAATGTACATTTAAAGTTTCACGATGATCGGACTTCGTTTGCCACATATCAAAGCATGAAAAGACAAATTTTTTTTTTCCAATCAAAATTCTATTTCCAATGGTTTCTAAAAAGAATTATTCATTACCTTAATTTTTTTTCCAATTTAGTTTGCTTTCCAAAAAAAAATTATTTTCACTTCTATCATGTATATATTTTTTCTTCCAGATTATATCTAACTATATTATTAGTATTATTATTATTATTATTATTATTATCTTTATTTTTATGGATATTATATTCCTCCCCCTTTATAAGAAATTTAGCCCTCTAAATTTGACATACCTTGATTTTTAAATAGTTGTGGATATTTTTTTTTCATTTCTTCCGCGAGTTCTCACGTGGCTTCTCTTTCAGTGTTGTTGCTCCACTGAATTTTAACATAACAAACGATTCATTGTCTCAATACTTGCTATTTGTGGTCTACAATTCTTATTGGTTGTTCATCATAGGTCAAATCTTCTCTGAGTTGTAGTGGTGCATGATCAATTACGTGAATTTCATTCGGCATATATTTTCTCAGCATAGAGATGTGAAAAACATTATGTACTCCCACAACTGAAGGTGGCAATGCGAGTCTATAGGCCACCTCTCCAACACAATTCAATATCTCAAATGGTTCCACAAATCTATGATTCAACTTTCCACGTAGTCCAAACTTCATTACTCATTTGACTAGAGATACGTAAAGAAACACATGATCTCTTGTCTTAAACTCCAAGTTCCGTCTTCTATTATCTACACAACTCTTCTGTCTGCTTCGAGTGGTGCGAAGGCTTTCCCTAATAAGATAGATCTTGTCTACAGTTTGTTGCACAATTTTTGGTCCCAACAACTTTCTTTCACCGACCTCATCCCAACGATAGGTGATCTACATTTTCTCTCATATAAAGCCTCATAAGGTGCCATTTGAATACTATCTTGATAGCTATTACTGTAAGAAAACTCTACTAAGGGTATATGGCCATCCCATGATCTTTCAAAATCAATAATGCAAGCTCTCAACATATCTTAAAGAATCTGAATGGTTCTCTCTGGCTGTCTGTCAGTCTGAGGGTGGAAGGCTGTACTAAAATTCAAACTAATTCCCAAATTTTGTATAAACTCTTCCAGAATTTAGATATAAACCTACTGTCCCTGTCAGAAACTATCATTACAGGAATGCCATGTAACCTTATGATCTTCTTAATATACAATCTTTCTAGTCTCTCCAAGGAGAATCCAACTCTGATAGCCAAAGAGTGAGCAAATTTCATCAATCGGTCAATGATAACCCAAATAGAATCATTATCACTTTGAGTTCTTGGCAACCCTATCACAAAGTCCATAGCGATATGTTCCCACTTCCACTCAGGAATGGAAAGTGGTTGCAACTGACCTGCTGGTCTCTAATGTTCAACTTTTACCTATTGGCATACTAAACATTAAATGACAAACTAAGCAATTTCCCTCTTCATATTATTCCACTAAAAGTTCCTCTTCAAGTCTTTATGCATTTTAGTATTCCCGGGATGTTCTGAATACTCTGATTTATGAGCCTCTTTCATAATTCTTTTCTTGATCTCTAAATCACTAGGTACACACATCCTATCTCCAAATCTCGAAGTCCTATCCTCATGAACAATAAATTCGGCCTGTGATCCTGCTTCAACATTTTCTTTAATTTTCTGTAACTGTGAATCATATCTTTGACTTGTCTTAATTATCTCAATCAAAATAGGCTTAACTCTAAGATTTGCCAAAATTCCACAAGCTCCTGCCATTTTATCACAATATTTAGTCTTCTTAAATCTTCTAAGATATGTTTTTGGTTTGTGATCAAACAGGTCAGACTACTAGAGGACTTCCTACTCAAAGTATATGCCACTGCATTGGCTTTTCTTGGGTGATAGTTAATTCCCAAGTTATAATCCTTTAGAAGTTTCAACCACCTTCTTTGTCTCATATTCAACTCTTTCTGGGTAAAGATATACTTCAAGCTTTTGTGGTCGGTGAATATCTCACATCTTACGCCATATAAGTAGTGCCTCCAAATCTTCAACGTAAACACCACGATTGTCAACTCTAAATCATATGTCGGATAATTCCGTTCATACAGCTTTAGTTGCCTCAAAGCATATGCTACCATATTGTCATTCTGCATTAGAACGCATTCCAAGCCCTTTTTAGAGGAATCATTATAAATAGTAAAACCTTTATTACTAGAAGGAACAATGAGTATTGGTGCTGATACCAAACGTCGTTTTAACTCTTAAGAGCTCTGTTCACATTCATCAGACCACTCAAACTTAACCCCCTTCTGGGTTAAACGAGTCAATGGTACAGCTATACGGGAAAACCCTTTCTCCGAATCTCAAGAAACTTCGAGTTTCTGTCACACTAGTCGGCCTATTCCATTCTACTACAGCTTTAATTTTATTTGGATCTACGGAGATCCCATCCTTGGATATCGCGTGGCCTAAGAAGGAAACATTATCCAACCAAAACTCACATTTCATTAACTTTGCATATAGTTTATTTTTTCTCAAAATTTGCAACGCTATCCTCAAATGCTTCTCATGCTCCTCTTTACTCTTAAAATATACTAGAATGTCATCAATAAACACCCCCACAAATTAATCCAAGAAAAGTTTGAACACCATATTTATTAAGTCCATGAATACTGTAGATGCATTAGTTAATCCAAACGGCATCATTAGAAATTCATAATGCACATATCTAGTGCGAAAAGCTGTCTTGGGCACGTCTTCCTCCGTAATCTTCAATTGATGATAATCTGAACGAAGATCAATCTTTGAGAATACTTGTGCCCCTTGTAACTAATCAAATAAATCGTCAATTCTGGGTAAATAATATTTATTCCTTATCGTCTTCTTAATTAATTCTCGAAAATTATTGCATAGGCGCATACTCCCATCCTTCTTTTTCACAAATAAGATAGGGTCCCCCCAAGGAAAAATACTAGGTCTAAATAAATGTTTATCCAACAAATCTT
Source organism: Heliamphora pulchella (assembly GCA_032270985.1). NCBI lineage: Eukaryota > Viridiplantae > Streptophyta > Magnoliopsida > Ericales > Sarraceniaceae > Heliamphora > Heliamphora pulchella. Next base: position 17,339 of record JAULJZ010178426.1, read on the forward strand.
ACAATTGCTTCTTTAATTCCTTCAACTCTACTGGAGCCATCCTATACGGGGCCTTGGAGATAGGTGTTGTGCCAGGGATCAAGTTAATGAAAAATTCAATCTCCCTATTTGATGGAAAACTTGGTAAGTCCTCAGGAAAAACATCAAAAAAATCCCCTCACAACAAGAATATTCTCCAGATTCAACTCATGCTGACTTGTGTCTCTAACGGAATCCAAATATCCCTTCCAACTATTTCTCAACAACCGTTTTTCTTGCAAAGATAAGATCATTTGGGGAGAAGTCTTATGTCCGCCACCCACAAAACAAAATTTTAATTGATTTGGAAACTAAAATGTAACCCTCTTACCATGACAGTCAACATGAGCATAATTTGACGCAAGCCAATCCATCCCAAGAATAATATCAAAATTCTGCATCTCTAACACTGTTAAGCCTACTTGTAACTCTCTACTGTTTACGTTAACCACATGGGATTTGCAGATTAAGTTTGTAATTAAAACACCTCCGACTGGAGTTTCAACACATAAGTTAGTCTCCCTTGAAATACATTCCCATTCATATTTCTTAGCAAATCCCATAGAAACAAATGAATCGGTAGCACCAGAATCAAATAATACATAGGCATAAGCAGAAGATACTGGGATAATACCTGCAACCACATTGTTGGAAGTCTGAGCATCTTGTTGAGTAAGCGCATAAACCCGCTCATGAACTATCGGTCTTTGAAATTCGTCCTTTTAATTTGTAGTCGTTATAGTTATCGGAGCTCGTTTACCCATCTATAAGTTCCTCTTGATCTCTTGTCCATCTTTATTAAGGCACTCAGCTATCATATGACCACGTTGTCCACAGGCAAAACAAGCTCCAGTATTCCAATAACATTCACTATCAGAATGAAATCCATTACATCTGGAGAATCGTGGCCGATCTCTCTATCCGTCACCACCACCAAAAGAATGATTTCCCCAATTGCCATAAGATGTAGTGCTTTGCCTTTTGGCGTTTCCCCTGAACCCTGATTACCTTGAAAGCTCGATGAAGTCAGCCTCTTTCTCTAATTGTTATCAATGTCTTTTTGAACTTTCTTAAGACCTCTTTCAATGAGTAAAGCTTTGCTCACCACTTCTCCATTTGTAGCTAACTCAGAAGACATTACTCCTTGTTTAATTTGGGGCTTTAATCCCTCCTCAAACTTTCGTGCCTAACTTTCTACATCTGCTATAAGTGTTGGAGCAAATTTTGACAACTTTATAAATTCAGCTTCATAATCAACTACCGATATATTTCTCTGCTCTAATTTGATAAATTCTCTTTATTTCTAAAGATAAATGCTTTTCGAGAAATACTTGTTATCAAAGGCATCCTTAAACTTTTTTCATGTATAACAATCCACATCATTTTTATGTCTGCGTCTCTCCATCTACCACCAATCATATGCACTTCCTTGCAACAATAGGAAGCATAAGAACTTTTCTTCATCGATACATCCTAAAACTGCGAAAACTTTTTCCATCTCCGTCACCTATTTTTTTGCTTCTAAAGGATCTGTAGTTCCCTCAAATGCTGGTGGAGCCAACCTTTTTAGGTCTATGATACCACCACGTTGCCTCTATTGTGCTTCTGCACCTTATTGCATCTACTTATGATGCTCTATAAGCCTAGTTAGGTCTAAACCTGCAGTGGCTTGCTATTGTACTACCGCTGACAGTCTGCATCAACTGAAACATCTCAATTGAATTAGAGACCCTGGGTTATTCGTCCCCTTCATGTTGCTGACCTTGATTCTTAGTGTTTGCACGAGAATCCTCAGGAATGCTAGATGCATTTCTCCGTTGTCCACTGCCACTAACTGGCTAGTTAGCTTGACCAGTTTGAGGGTTATCAATAATTTCTATAATTCTCCTAAAACGTGCCATCTCAATCTACATACAAATATAGTTATACCACTCTAATTTCGAAATAATAACAAGTAATAACGAGATCAAATACATAATCGAGTTTACCAACTTATTGTCTTCCTAGGGATGGAACTAGGAGTTCCTATTTTGAGGGCCCATACAAAAAAATAATCTTTTTTCATATTATATAATTATACCCTTTAAAATAGTTATTAACAAAACAAAAATAGTAAATTAAATTTTAGATTTTTATTGGTTAATTAACTGAAAATCAAACGATTGAGCATTCAAAAAAGAAAAATTCTTAGCATATTAAAAAAAAGTGGACATGAACCATGTGTTTGCAAAGGAAAAAATAAAATGAAACAAACAACATTAAATAAAAAATGCACAAAAAAAGTAAAAAAATTTCCCTAATATGTTTAGTAAAATATTTTATTTTGTATCTCTCTTTAAGGAGGTTGAATGACATCTAATCTAAGTCTTGTTCGATTCAAGTGCCCGTCTCGAGAAACCCAATAATGGATTATTCATGCTTAATTTCAAAAAATTAATCAGGTGGCTTAAGTTTACTTAATTAGTCTGATTGTCTTTCTAGCCGATATAAAAACAAATTTTAATTGATATAATTACATATTAAATATAAATTAATACGAGTCTAGGAGTAAAAAACTAGCAGTCGTAACTTAGAAAAATGGAAACACGAAAATATTATTTAGAAAAGAATCGTAACTTTAAAAAATATGGCAACTTTAGAAAGAGAAAAATATATTTGTATAGATTGTTATTTATCAAACAGTTCAATACAAAAATCAAGTCTAATTTTGAAATAGTTATGGTTTAAACCATTTCTTTTCTCTTGTTATTAAATTAGTATTAACACAAAAATAAAGAAGGATATATGTTGGAAAACTTGAAATTTATGACGGTTACAAAAATTTTATAAGAATTATAAAGAGCGTGAGTCGAGTTCATTAACACCAAATAAAGTATTTGGTTCACATTATAATATATATTTATATTTATAAATATATAAGTGGTGAGAGACCAAAGATTCAAACGGTTCAAATAGTTGATCTCTAGAAAGCATAAGAAAGTACCTAGAATGAAACTATTATAAAATAAAGAAGGCCATTTAGAAGGATGCAAATTAATCAATGATTCCAAGTTTTGACACTATCTCCAAGCTATCAATGAGTGCACCATTTTGCATTCTCATACATATATATATATATATAAACATTTAAATCTCACTTCAAATGCAGAGGGGACTTGGCCTATGATCTGGTTTTAGGTTCGTCTTTTTTTTTCTTTTTTACCCATCTCACCACTATATCTTAAAGGATTTAATCAAATAAAACCTAAGCTCTGATACTAATAAATTGTTACGCCCCAAAATCACATGACAACGCCACACACTCACTACTCATGAGTATGCAAGACTAAGATAGTAATTCTCAATTCTAGTATTACTATAAAAATTTATGAGAGCATATCTAACAAAAAAAAAATTTGTTATAAATTTAATACCAAACAAACTTTAAATGTTTTAAAAATTCATATTGTAATTTATTACTGGCCATAGTTCCAAAATAATCAAATTAAATTTTTCTCGCAACACTCCCCAAGAATTTTTCCCATGCAGCTCTACTCCTCAATGTCAGTAAAAAAAGTAATAAAATAACCATGAGTTGGAAAACCCAGTAAATCACCAACTATCATTGTCATTCTTCTCTTTGTAATAATATTTCATTTAATGCAAACAAATTGAGACTAAAAATATTGAATTATTTTTTTTACAAAATAACAGATAATTTAATTTTTAATAATTTGCTAATTCAATTTTAATATACTCAAGTCTTATTGACAATGGCCACAATAGCCCGTGATAAAACTTAGAACCATACTTAGGTAAGTAGTAAAACCCCAAACTAAACTAGTTTCGATACTAATATTTAACCCCCATCAGCTAGGATTCAAATCATAGTCAGACTATAGCATATTCAAACTTTAACACATTGGATCATAAAATATACTATTTTTTAATTTTTCAAAATTCTTAAAATATAGTTAAAATTTTATACATGATACATTTTTTTTTTCTCACAAATCGAATAGAAAAGTAAATATTTTTTTTTTCAATATAGTTATCAAAAGAACCCCTCTTTTCAATAGAGATATTTAAAAAAATACGCTAAAAACCAAAAATACTAACAATAATAGAAAGCTACTTATCTCTGCGCAAAAATCTTTCTCTAACCCAAAACCAATTAAAAATATCTCAAATATACCCGCAACTAAGCATATAGTCATTTTTTTCATCTTTAATTTTTTTTTCTATTACTAAGTCTCTATCCCTTTTTTTTTCTGCCAACCCTACGCCTAGTAAACATACTCTATTTTATATATTTATATATATATATATATATATCACACCTATTAATTACGTATGTATTTAATTTAGCCAATTAAATGCTCTCTCTCTCTCTCTCTTATTTGTGACGGTTTTTTTCTTCATTCTATAGTTTAATCTCTAAAAAAATAACTTTATGAACCAAACAAAATTTTAGATCTCATATGTCAACGATTGACGTCGATGAATATCAAAAACTTAGTGCCAAGAATGTATATTTAAAATTTTACAATGATCGAACTTTGTTTACCACATATTAAAGCATGAAAAGACTTTTTTTTTTTCTCAATTTGAAATTTTCTTTGACTAGGTTTGGGTGAGAGGACGCTTTCCAAAGACTATTTCCCATGGTTTCTAGAAAGAATTTATTCATTACCTTTATGACTTTTTTTTCCAATTTAGTTTGTTTTCCCGAAAAAAAATTATTTTCACTTCTATCATATATATATATTTTCTTCCAGATTATATCTAACTATATTATTATTACTATTAATATTAATATTATTACTATTATTATCTTTTTTTTTGTTAATACAGTTAGTGACAGGAGTTTAACAATTAGGTTGATGTGAAGCAGCTAACCAAATTAAAAGAGTGGTTAGTGATATTTCAAAAAATATGAATAGTATTTATATTTTTGACAAAAATCTCAAAAATGTAAATATAATTTATCTAAAAATAAATTCTTGAAAAGTTCTGTATTGGTGTTTTTGGCTTCTACCGTTAATAATTAATTTTTTTATAGGTTATGTAGCAACCAGGAATGGCCCGACCATTTTGCGCCTCAAGAAATTGAGTTTTTTTAAGCATTCAGCCTTTTTCCAAGTCTCTTTATATTTGGCCTAGCTTCTTTTTTTTTTTTTTTTTTGTAAGATTTTTAGTTTTTTGAAATTTTTATAAAAAAAAAAGTTGATATAGAAAAATGTAAAAAAAACTAATTAATTAAAATAGGAGGTCAAACAAGTGAGCTTTTAAAAAAAATTTTAAACAATAAATTAAAAAAAAAAAAAAAACACTAGGCCAAACATAGATTAAGGGGTCCAATTGGGCCTTTTAAGTGATTGAACTTCTCTCAAGTTCTTTTTAGGACCGGACAATTGAACTCTTTTTTGGGTTTAAAATGAATTCATTTGGATGATTCAAACCCTTCAATTTATCGTTCCTACTGTATAGATCATCCATGAAGTTGATGATATATATATATATATATATAAATGAGTTGGTGGGTCTTGTTGAAATATACATGGCGAAGTAGAGAACACACGGTTAAAAAA
>JAULJZ010178435.1:0-22926 GCA_032270985.1 Heliamphora pulchella
GAGTGAATCTTCTCTTCACCCTTCCAAAACTTATATAGCTAAAAGTACTTAAAAATGATCTTAAAAGTTTTCACATTCTGGTGTTATTTGGCTTACTCTTGTGCAGATATCTCACCGGTTATTTGAACTAATGAATTCCCTGAAGTCGGTTTTTGTACCCACACGAGACAACAAGCAGTTGCTTCATAATTTTGTTGCGGGGGTTGCAATTTCTGTGTCAGTGTATTCCATCTCATTCATTCTTCTTCAGATCCCTCATTAACAGAGTAAGTCCGTTTGTGCATTTTAATTATCGGGGCATGTGTATCCTATGCCTTTTTATCTTTATTCATCTTGCTTTTGTTCTATAACAGTAGGATTAGTTCTGTGGACCGGTTGGTCTTCCGTCAAGTGAGGATGAGATTGTGCTTATTTATGGCATATCACAGTCTTTCGGGCTTTTTCCTTGGTAGTTTCTCTCAGAAATCATCTTTAATGATCTAAAACTCCAACTATTCCTGCAGACCCGGGAAATCGACGATTTAGGCAGACTTTTCTGTTGGATAATAGAAATGGAAATTTCATGCTTTTGGAGCTAGTGTTTCCTACATCTATAAGGAAAAAACCCCTCCCCATTGATGTGTGAAAAGTTGAGCAGAATGCCGAGTTTGTCAGTGGGAGATTTGGCCAAATTGGGTTGTTACAGAGAATTTTTCCTTGGGGTTTTGCCCTCTTGTAATATTTGTCAATTACCCTATCCTCTTTTTTTTTTTCTTCTTTTGTTTCACTCTCATTTTTCTTAATCTTCCTTTGCTCTTATTCAATCAATGATGATAAAATGTAGGTTATATGAAGTACATTTGTTGCTGGAATCAAACAGTGATCAATACTAATGCATTATTTGTTGGGAATTGTTGTCTCATTGTGTGGAATTCGGTTTAACATGGTTTTATGGAACTTTTTGGTACTGCCCTCACCTGGGATAATAACTTATTTGCTTATTTTCAGTTTTAGTAAACTTTTGTCCTAGTTTGGCCAAATTATTATTATTTTTTTCGGGTTTCTCTCATTTAGATTTTTGTTGCTTATTTTTGTCAAGATAAAAATTTCTTACTTTTTTTATTTCTCTCATCGATACGATATGAAAAAGTAAAAAAAAAGATTGATCATGAAGATCCAAAAAGAGCAAAAATCTTATATATAGTAGCAACTGTCTGCAGAGCAGCCAAACTAACCAAGCTTCACAAGCTGAATAGGCTTGGCTGCGGGTGGGTCGGTTGAATAGCGGTTTTTTTATCAAATGGTCGGAACGTTTAAACAAAACTCTAGTGGAACAATAAAATGTTAGTATAAAAAAGTTAAAAAATTTTCTTTATCTGGTTGACCGAAATGCGATCTAAGTAGAATAATGAAATTTTAGTAGTTCTTTTGAAAACATTGTGTTATATACATATACAGGTTCTGTTGAAAGGAATTCAAATTTTTTACATCTTATTTGTTGGGATCTAACACTTATAAAATCATTTTCTTTTTGGATCAGCGAAAAATATGTAAATTTCATTAAATGAAGAAGCACATCAAGAGGAAAAATAAAGAAGCATCAAAGACAAAGTGTAAGCCCACAAAGTTAGGACCCACTCCATAGCCAGATCATATGCCCCATACGAATCTAAATCCTATGCAATTTATTTTTGTGCAATGCACGGCTAATTTAATCTAACATGAGACATTGCACAAAAATTGCATGAAATTAGCCGTTGAATAATGCATTGCACAAAAATTACATTGTATAGGATCTTAACCCAAATTGGGCTTAACCTTCATTTGGCAACTTGATTTTAAGCCGACTTTTTGATTTTAAGTCATTTTAAGGTAAAAAGTTAAAAAGTTCGTTTTGTTGGGAAAATAGTAACTTTTAAACTACTAAAAAAATCAAATGAGCTTAATTTGAAATTTCATGGTTGCTTTTCAGTCTAAATGGGCTGGAGTATAATTGTTTAGTTGAAATTTATGTAATTTTATATGTAGAATGATTGAAAATTGTTATAAAAAAAGTCAAAAAGCCAAAAAACAAATAGGCTAAAAGCTACGGGTTAAAAAACAAGATTTTTTTGGCTTTTTGAGTTTTAAGCCAAAAGTTAAAAAATTAATTTTAAGCCAGCTTAAAGTCAGTAGTAGTCAGTAGTCAAACGAATAATTTCCTCTACAATCACATCTCATTTAGGTAATTTTTATTTTTCAAACAACAAATTATTTCTGGTAACCCATATCGACCATAGCATTGCAAAAGGAATGAAATTCCAAATCAACCCCTTTTGTCTTGTTCAACTTCCATCCTTGCCACTAGGCAAAGAGCTCTTTAAGTGAGGCTGGATTAGCCCAAACAATACCTCACCATTTGCGTACATGAGCAAGTGATCATTTGTTTTCAATGCATTTTGACAGAACCTGCATACATTCCCATTTTCCTTGTCTAAAATCCCAAAATTAATTGTTATAGATTGTAGGTTTGTAATGTTTGGTAATCGAATGGGAAGCCTTGTTCCACATCGGAAGTTGAGTAGACCTTTCTAAAGTATATTAATCGGAAATTGTTAGATGATAATGTCTTAGTGTGGAGACAAGAGAGATTTTGATATCATGTGTTACGTAGTAGAATGCACACGTAAGATGAAGGGCACTACTAGCGCATTGTTGGCACTTGGCACTTGGCACTTGATGCAATTATGTAATGGTATATTTTTTTACTATGATAGGTTAAGATACACTGGATCATTTTCTTTTCAGTTAACTTCTAACCGATAATAGATTCAAATGAACAGACATAATTTAAAAGTTGTGTTGGTTCAAATTTTATATTTCTATTGTCTTAAAAAAGGCCAAGTCTCATATTAGATTAATCATCTTCAGTTTTCTATCGTAACTTTGTTAGTTTACAATTTTGTTTAGAATTCTAGGAAAATCTTTAAAATTGCTATATGTGGATTTTCAGCCTTAGTTGTATCCTATTTACCAGGAACCTGTATCGCAAACACAATCCAAGTAGGGTAAATTTGTCTTAAAAAATAGCAATATTCGTGCCTCAAAGCTCTGTCTTTGTTCTTTTTGTTCTGTTTTCTAATAAAAACTTGATACAAGAACACTAGTCTTTACCCTTCCTATCCAAGCAAAACCAACCAAAACAGTACAATTTTGGAGGAACTAAATCATCTTAGAGGGACACTTGTATTTAATAAAATTAAATATTTAATTATAAATAAAAAACTAATTTATGAAAATATTGATTTTTTGTCAATTAATCTTTAGTACATAGATTTTGTATATTTCAATTAATCTTTAGTGCATAGATTTCATATGTTTCTAAATGTTTCTAATTTTGTCATGTTTAAATATTCTCAAAACATTTGTCTAACGTTTTTGAAACGTTTTGAAATATATGTCCGTTTTCATACTCACTGAAATCACACACTGAAACTAAATTTTGATCCATGTATCTACCATCATAAACTTAAGGATTGAGAGAAGTCTTGTATTCCCTTATCATGTCTACGGTTTAAGATTGTAACTGGAATTAATGAAATAATCTAGTAGTCTAGTACTCGGCTCATGCTAGCAAGGCCATAATTTACCAGGTATAACTTGTGGGTAATTGCAAGTATCATTGATTTATCCTGCAAAAGTGGGTCCACAGTAACTCTGCATTTGAGGAATTTCTTGTGGTTAAAAAATAATAATAATCAAAGACCAAGTTGGAGGGGTTCTGGGTAAAATCACTATTATGACTGTTCTTCCATTAAGTACAAGTTGGCAAAGTTCTCCATATGGTTAAAAAAAAAATCTTAAGGTCATGCTTGATTGTGGGTCTAAATATAATGAGCAATTTGGGGGTGAGATTGTAACCCTCTCAACCACTTTATATGAGAACTACTCTAATTTCATAGGCTATGTTTGATTATTGGTATTGAGTTAGTGGAATTGATAATAAGTTTAGATTTATTCTTAGGAGTATTAATTGGATGGAATTAGTAGATAGAAATGATTCATATACTATTAGTTGTTTTAGAAAATGAAGTATATAGTAATATACATATTTTGCACAAAATTAGTAGATTAATGATAAGATTATTAAGTTATATATCTTTCCATTGTTTTTCAGAGTTATACATCTCCTCCAAAATAAAAGTGATTTCCATGTAGATAGGATAAAAATGTAATTTAAGCCACAATTCCATGGTACCAAGAACTAATATGGTATACCCTCCATTTATATCCGAATTCCATGGTACCTAAAACTAAGTACCATAACTTTTTTTTTTGGCTGAGAAGAAGTAGAGGAGAAAGAACTTAAAAAATAACAAGGCCTAAAAAATCAACCATGATCATCAAAAAATTAGCTGTTGCTAGGACTAAAAGGAGAAGTTCATCAACTGAGAGGTTTTTAGAAAACCCAAGGTGAAGAGACCAAGCTGTTAGCTCATGTGCCAGTTTGCATGCCTTAAGGTGTATGAAAAAAACCAATTATGGTACGAAGAAGCAATCTGAAGGACTAATGGTAAAGAGACTTTTCACCTCTGATAAAACGGATCAAGGACTGAGCATCACCCTCAAACACGATATCATCCCAAAACTCAAAAGACGCCCAAACACAAGCTAAGCGAGTAGTTCTCGCCTCAGCTGCAAGAGGGGAACAAGCCAACCCCACACATGCCTTGACCCAAATGATAAAGCAATTATGGTCTCTAGCTACAACAGTGAAAGCAACATTACCAGACATGTAGAGAAATAAGATGTGAGCTAGGAAAAGCAATAGAGAAAGGTTTGAAGAGTGTATTATCCAATACTAAGAGATAATCTTTCCAAGAATTGAGCAACACTACTTGAATAAAAGAATTGAGGTGTGAAAGATCATACCCATGTTTGCCTTAGGGCAATGAGTTGTTTCATTGAAAAGGAGAAATTCAAACAAAATTTCTATGGTTGCGATAGGGCAGAAGAAGACTTCCACGGAAAAAAAGATTAACAGTAGAGGGCAATTATTTAGTAGTCTCAAAATATTATGAGATATAGTTTGCATGGTATGATTTGGCATAGTTTGCAAGGTGTTCTCACTTAATAACTTTATATATATAAAAACAATATTTCGATTAATACAATATTGACCCACATTTATTGACTAATGAAAAACAAAGATAACCCATTAAGGGGCAATTATTTAGTAGTCTTTCTAGGAGTATCATGACTTAGAGAAGAAATTCTACAGTGTAATATGATTAATCTATTTTTGTTTGCTAGATGAAAAATAAAGATGACTCTCTTTATCTGCATCAAACTTTTTTATTTGTTGAAAATATCATATAAGCAATGTCACATGCTATTCTAAGAATATTTAATTAATAGTTTTCTACTACTTAAGTATCGTTCAGTCGACAAAAAGAGAAAGAATAAAGAAAAAATAATTGTTTTACTTAATTTTTTGTATGCGTGTTCAGTTTTCGTTGAAAAATATGAATCCCATAATAACAATTCTTTTGTGAAAACTAAACACCTTATAAAAATGTCTAATCTTTTAAAATTGATACATAGCATTTGAGAAATATCTAATTTTCTCGAGAATAGAGGTGAGGATAAATTTGTGTTACTAGAATCCAAATAGCTATCTTTATAGTTGAACCAACTTCATTGGTTAAAATTCCAGGGAGTAGTAACCTTGTACTCTTAAATAATGACAAACCTGCCTTCGTGTATTCTTTCGTCGTCCGTATTTCTTATTGGCTTGTGAGGGGAGTCCCGGTTGGCTAGTCTAACTATCCATTGCCGTCCGTTGGCCTGGTTATATACTTTAAACAAAATCTCGTATTTAGCCAATGTCACTCCGTTGTGGTTGTTCTTGTCCTCTTTCAAAGCAAAAGAAATTCTGAGGGTGATAAGATTAACCTATCTTTATTTTCCAAATGAAAATTCTTTTATACTTAAGCTTCATTCAGTTGATAAGAAAAGAAAGAAAAATTAAAAAGCTAATCTTTTATTTTTCTGTATGTGTGTTTAATTAGCTGTGGCAGAAAAATGTTAATTAGTCCCATAGTAACAGTTGTTTTGCAAAAATTATTTTTTATTCTCACCTCAATTGTTTTGTCAATCAGTTTCTTGTATAAATAGAGCCTTAATAGAAGGTAAGCTTTAAAATTAGTGGATCATGCATTCTGATGGAGAATGGCAGATTGACCTACCATACCCACCCTACTAAATAAGTCCGCAATGGACACGCTGAATGCCTACCTTTCTAACTAAGTCTAACGCATGTTTATCAAAAAAAATTCAAAAGCATAAGACACATGGTATTTTAAAATATATAATCATTTTTTATATGACACATAGTATATATTTTACAAACATTTAATTTTAGTATTTTAAAAACATCTAATTTTCTTGATAATAGAGGTGGGGATAGATAGATTTGTGTTACTAGAATCCAAAAAGCTTTATCATTATAGTTGAACCAAATTTATTGCTTGGAATTCCAAAGAGTGTGATTTTAAAAGCTCCTGTCTTGATTGGTCACTTTGGTTTCCCATTTCCTGGACATTAAGATGATAAGGTGCCGACAGCTGCATGAATCACTGTACAGTGCTCTCTGATAAGATGGTGATCTTGATCATGTGGGTGAAAATGAAGGCTTTGCAAGTTGCATATATTGCTTCTTTCCATGGCTCTTCTCTTGAAGGGTAAAGTTGGACTCATTTGAGCCTCCGTTTGGAATAGTTTAAAAGTTGTTTTTTATTTTTTAAAAAAAGAATAATTTTTAAGCCATATTGTTAATTTGGTGCCGTAAAATAACAATTTTTTTAAAGAAAAAAGACTATTCACATCTCAAATATTTTAATTTTTTAATAAATAATTATAATACCCTTAACTAAAAAGACAATTCTGCTCACAAAAAAAAAAATCGTGCTTGTATCCCAAACGTTACAATTTAAAAATAATAGCATATTACACATTTTAATAAAAAGTAAAAAAAAAACTATTCTAAACAATCTAATGTTTTTTTTTTTTGCTTTTTTTTAACGTTTTTTCTTTTTTGCTTTTTTCTAATAACGTTAAATCTCCTAAAACCTAAATAATTTTTTAGACATTCCAAATAAGAACCAAGTTTGCCACCAAAAATTCTACATCAAACTTTTTAAGTTGCTAAATTCTACATCTAGCAACTTTTTAAGTTGCTAGATGAAAAATAAAGATAACTCTCATTATCTGCATCAAACTTTTTTATTTGTTAAAAATATCATATAAACAATGTCACATGCTATTCTAAAAATATTTAATTAATAGTTTTCTACTACTTTACGAGTACCACTGTACTCGTAAATAAGGTTGTGGATTCATCCGAGTGATTTGGTTGCTAAGTGATGGAACATTTGCGCTCTACTATGGTGTAATTTTTAGAGATTTAATGTTTTATTTACATAATACATGGAGGATGTTCGGTGTAGCTGAAATTATCTATATAATAAAGGAGTTTACTTTTTTTCAAAATGTATTTTTCATATTTTTAAAATAAATTGTTAAGATTTATTTAAATTAAAATTCAATGATTTGGGAGACATCCTTTTCTAAAATGTGTTTTCTCTTTTCAAGAGAATTATTTAGTTTTCTACTCAACGGGATATTTGCCAACAATTTAATGATTTTCAAATCGTTCATACTCTTTCTCTCACTATTTTCAAATCTCCCTATCCTAATCTTTCTTTCATTTTCTCTCACTCTTAAAAAATCATTTCCTCTATCCCTTTTCCCCTCTTTCATTGTAACCACCATACGTCTCAGCCATTATTGATGTTATCATTATTACACAAAAAATAAATAATTTAAAACGTAAGTAAAATAAATACTCTGTAGAATAGCGATTAAGACCGAGTATCATTCTAATGAAGACAATAAGAATGAGACACAGATCTTTAATTACGATTAAAATTCTAATTTAAGTTGTGAAAAAGGTGTTTGTCGCTTGATTTTTTAAATTTAGAAAAGAAATAATTAAAAGGAATGTCAAAGAATTGATTTAAATGAAGAGGAACACCTTAGGGTTTTGAATCCATCTATCCAAATAATTTAAACCCGTTAAAATTTACTTTATTTATCATGATTCAACATAAACTTGTTCTAACTACAAGCCCAAACCAGGTAACTAAGAAAGATATCCAATAAAAAAAACCTGGCACAACATATTTTTGATTGACACAGATCATCTGTTATTAATTCACCACGATCCATTCTATCATAAAATAATTTCTCTCACATTTTGATTGGATACGTCAATCTGCATAGCAGTTGTGCAACGCTGTAATTAATTACAATCATAGCAAGTAAAAACAAAAACTAAATTTATCTTAAAAGCTCGTTCAAAAAACTCAATGTCTAAAGTTATACAACCAATTGAATCCATGAATGAAAGAAAATTAAAATCAAAACAATGTCTGAGTACCCCAATCGGGTTTCATCTAACCCTAGAGCAGAAAAAACTAGTCACTCATACTACGACGATAACTCGAAAACGAGAAGAAAATCTTATCCCAAGCCTTCGCACCGTAGCCCCTGTTCGTCTTTGCGCCTTCAATTCCTAAATATTTCTTGTCATACTTTCATCATATTTTTGCCCGTTTATACCCTCCTCTTCTGGAGTAATTATTTGGTACTCCCTGAGTTCCATGTGACAAGTCCACGTGGTGCTCTCATCCAATATGGTAACGACAAATTTTACGATAGGGATATGATGATTCACCTTATTGGGTGGTTAGGAGATAAGGGTTGGCTCACATTGTGTAGGTTGCGATCATTTATATATCGAGAGTACCATTTGTCATCGCCTACATGGTACTCCGGGAGTATTTAATAATATTCCCCTCTTCTGACCTAGGTTTTAAAATCCACGAATTCGACTTTTCATCTTTGGAAAAATCCATCTAGATGCCCGTTCGAATGAAATTGATTATATTAAATCACATTCGGGTGCTCATCCGGATGAACCAGTGCCCCTTTTTGTTGTTTTCTCCCATTTTTATGCTCTTTTTTCTGTTTTCCCCCTCTTTCGATGCTAACGTTATAAAATCTATCAAAAATATATTATTGACACAAAATTGAGGACTTTGCGAGTGCAAATTATGCTTAAATGGCATTTAATCACCTATCATACCCCTATCTTACACCTTGTTAGTTCTTGAGCAAAGCAAAAAATAAACTACAAAAAAAAATCACAACCCTAAAAAAAATGCACATATATTCCTCAGTTACAACCATAAACTTTTCATTCATGATAATTGCAAGTACATGATCCCAACTACCTTTAACTAATAGCAACTATCCATAAAGTCATATTCGGAGTGTGTGAATTTTAGCTACAGAAATTCAATCTGAATATTTGCCAACTTGAATTTCTATCATAACCACGTTTCGACTTCGATGCGAATTGTTATGTAATAGCCACACTTGTCATTCCAATCAATTAAGCTCGATCAAAAGTCAAATCATCTTGCGCCTAGGGTCAAATAGGACTTAAACTTTGGTTATAATGTCGGGTATGAATTATGTCTATTAGGATGAGGGTTAAACATGAAGTATATCCTAGAACAAATCAATAATCAAATAACATGGTGCTTATTTTTATTCCTATCTCCTCTCACAGTCATCAACCCCTTAATTGAAACACATTGTCTCTCTCTCTCTCTCTCTCTCTCTCTCACAGTCAAGGGATAGCAGCAACTTGTTGGCTCGAGAGATATCAGCTAATTCAGAAGCCTTCAACATACGAACTAGCTAATCCATGACTCATTTTTTTACCCTTTGTTCTCAAAATGCCTCTACACTGTAGCACTCGCCTGTTCTCAAGACATTTTAGATATAAATGGTAATCAAAGAATAGCTTATACGTAAAAGACTCAAATTGACAGACTAGGGATAAGTGTTTAAGAGAAGAAACAAGCAAGCCCATAAAAGAAAAAAAACGTAAGATCCTTTCTTAAGTTTGACAAGGTTTCCCAAGTGATTCATAATTTTTGAGAATTCCAGATGAACCCTAAAGATGCATTCGCAGTGTTTAACCAAAGCCAATGAACAATGAGAATATTCAACAACCAAGGTATGCTTCCAATTAAGTCAAAAAGAGTAAATAAAGAGCTGTCTCTCATAACTGAAAATACAGTCTCAAAACTCATTAAAGGTCTAAGTCTCTACACATGTTCATCAAGATCTTCTTGTTGTTTCTACTTGTCGTTCAAATCAAAAACCCGTAGTTAAGCTTGAAGTGCAAGGATTCCAAGTACAGATATCATTGATAATTGTATCTTAAGAAGTTAGCTCCCATTTGTTGTGCACTTCTATTACATAGGATGGAAACTTTATATATAGCTTAAACTTAAAAATTTCCAGGAAAAATGTGACATTATTAAAATAAATTTATTATTATTATTTTTTTTTTAAAAAATAAATAAAAATTACAGTGAGAAACTATCCCCGTGATGACCCTAATATGCAATTAGCCAATCAAAATCATCAGTCCCCCTCCAAATGGCTCACAATCCTTTTAGATTTATATTTTTAGGTTAATTTATGCTAATCAACACCCTCTCTTGCATGAGATCGTCTCTCCTCGCCGTTTTCGTATCCCCTCTATGGAGATCCAAACGTTCCTCCACCAATTAGTCTCCCTATAGCTCCACTCATATATCGCATCAAACCAGGGTTCTAACCACGTCTGTGTCTCCTTACAATATAAAATCTTATCTACCTCGAAAGGGAACTGTAACATTACTTAATGTTTAGAACACCTTTCCCCTCTTATTGCGTCTTCAATGCAATGAATAATTTTCTAGTCTTTCACCAGCCCTACAGCGCAACATTTGATCCAGTTCCCATCAATCTCTAATACAAAAATGAAAAATTAGTGAACAGTCCAATTTATAGGCCGTTTACTGTTTTTCATTCAGCATGAAATCTTTTAACGAATAAAATCCATTCTCATAAAAATTTTAACACGCAAGATCTATTTAGGACAAAAATATCCTAAAGTAGATAAATTTATCTGTACTTTTTCAAAACATGTATAAATAATACAGATAAATTTATCTGTCTTTTATTGAAAACACGTGTAAAGAATACAGATAAATTTATGTGTCTTATTAAAAGCACGTATAAAAAACACAGATAAATTTATTTGTCTTTTCAAAACATGTATAAAGAACACAGATAAATTTATGAAAACAGATAAATTTATCTATTTACATATTAAACAGATGAATGTCAAACAGATAAATTTATCTGAATGCAGGGTATTTTTGGGAGAAATCACGCAATTAAACCTTGTGCGTTAAAAGTCAAACAGATAAATTTATCTAATTGCAGGGTATTTTTGGAAGAAATCACGCAATTAAACCTTGCGCGTTAAAATTTTTGTTAATGTATCTTGCGCGTTAAAACTTATTTTTTTAAACCTTTGTCTGAAATTCCCTACAAAAAATTATGTTGCTATGCACCAACCTGTTGGTTTGGTGTCTCGAATTTTGGTATCCATACTCGGTAGAACGTTGACAACATTCGAGGACTAAAAAGTGAGTTGACATAGACGCATGATTTCTGTAGAAGATAGAGAAACTGAGACTTGTTTAAGACGGATCGATCGGTCTAAAAGATGGATCGATCGGTCTGAGCGCAGCAGCAATTTTTTGCACGGCAGCTAAGGTTAAGTTTTGACCTAGGAGCTGCATATATAAGGGTTTTATGTTTCATAAAAATTCTAAGGTCATCTATACACTTGAGAGTGCTCATTAAAGAGGCTAGAGAAAGTATAGAGAGACGATAAGAGGCTCAAGTTTGAGGCCACATATACAGTATAAGTGTGAGAGAGATTGATTGTAATTTTTATTGATAATAGTGAATTCTTTCTTCATGTCCCGTTGAGGTAGACAATCAACCAAACCTCGTATATTCGTGTTCTTGTTCTTGTTCTTTACTTGCTTTGTGTGAATTGAAGCTTACGTTCCTATTCCGCTGCGTAGGAAATTTGAGCCCTTAAAATTCCAACAACTGGTATTAGAGTATTGGTTATTGGCTTGATCACTCGATTGCAGTAAAAATGGTGAACATCAGATACGAAGTTGAAAAGTTTACCGGTAAGAATAACTTTTTCCTATGGCAGAGACGGATGAAGGATCTGTTGATCCAGCAAGGGGTCTACAAGGCGTTACTCGGCAAGGCAAGAAAATCAAAGAAGATGACCGATGACGATTGGGAGGACATTGATTCTAAGGCCGCGAGTTCGATTTGATTGAATCTGGGAGATCAGGTTATTCACAATGTGCTTGATGTGGAGACAGCGCATAAGATCTGGCAAGAGTTGGAAGGTCTCCACATAAAGAAAAATTTGGCCAATAAATTTTACGTGAAGAAACAACTGTATGGACTACATATGAAGGAAGGTACAAATCTTTTGAAATATCTCAACGTGTTTAATATGCTCATCACACAATTATCCGGGTTTAAAAAATAGATTGATGATGAAGATAAGACAATACTCCTATTGGCATTGCTTCCAACATTCTATAGTCATCTGGTGCTCTTTTGTCACATAAGAAGATGAAAATGGATGGTAAATCAGATGCAGACGGACTATTGTTGACTAAGTCTGAGTTAAGCAGAGGAAGGAGTAGATCCAATGAGGAGAGTTCCAATAAAGGGAGATTTCGATTCAAGTCACGTGAAGAAAACATGTGAAATGCTTCTATTGCCACAAAAATGGTCACTTTAAGAGCCAGTGCTAAAAATTGAAGCAACATTTGAAAGAAAAAAGAGTGAAAAAACGTCTGCAGACTCCATCAGTTTTGCCAAAGAATCGTCAAACAATGAGGTAGACAGAGATGCACTTTCAATTTCTTTAGATTTTGATTTTCTGTAAAAGTCGTGGATATTAGATTCAGGATACTCATACCATATGTGTCCAGTTAGAGAATGGTTTGACTCGTATAAGTCTTGCAACGGGAGTACTGTGTTCTAATGGAGAATGATTCAATGTGTTAGTCAATTAGAATAAGTACAGTCAAAGTCAGGATGTTTGACGGGATTGTGAGGACTTTGGCAAATGTCAGGCATGTTCCAGGATTAAAGAAAAATTTAGTTTCTTTGGGAACATTGAATTCTCTAGATTATGGGTTCACAACAAAGGGTGGAGTAATGAAGATTAGCAGAGGGACTATGATAATCATGAAAGAACAGAAAGTTGATGGTCTCTACAGATTGGTAGGAGACACGGTGGTAGGTGAAGTTACCACTACCACACAGGAAGAATTCAGCAGAGATGGCACGAGACACAGACATTTAGGGCTTAGTCAAGTTGACAAGAAAAGTATGTCAGAAAGTTAAAAAAATGGTGCAGTAGTTGAGGTAGAGTTCTATCAAAAAAATTCACTCAAAAAATCGGGTGAAGATGTTTCAAATTAACAGTAGTAAAAACATAGCAGTAGAGAACCTTCAGGTCACAGGAATGCTATGGGAGGATCAGGCAAAGATCAGAAGCAAGTAACAGTGTCAGAGAATGTGGAGTTACCACAGAAGGCTAAGACTTGGGAGTTTGGAAAATTATCTAAGAACGGGAGGATGGTTGATTGCAAGAGGGTCAAGTTCAAGTGTTGCTTGAATTTGGTCCGAGTTCATTTAGGTTGATGAGCAGAGAAGGTAGAGCACCCATACCTATGAATGGGGTGCAAGACGAGGCACCCAGCAGATCTTTAAGATAGTGATGGTTCATAAATTCGAGCAAATGTAGAGATTGCTGGTTTGATATCTCGAATTTTGGTATCCATACTCAGTAGGACGTCCGAACAACATTGGAGGACTGAAAAGTGGGTCGACATAGGCGCAGGATTTCTACAGAAGGCAGAGAAATCGAGACCTATTTAAGACGGGTTGATCGGTCTAAAAGACGGATCGATCGGTCTAACAAACTGTCACGCCCCAAACTCTAGGTCACGCGAAAAGCCCACGAACAACTACCAAAATCGCCCAAACACAAACAAATAAAAAATCATGAAGCCAAACGAAGCTAAAATTTTTGTAAAACTCACCACCAAGAGTTTATTTAATTTTAAAAAGTAGCCCAAAAGACTACGGCCACGGCCCCAAAAACTAAGCCTTTAAAATAAAATATACGTTTTGGGTAAAGAAATAACTTTTTAAAAGAAGAGCATAAGACATTCTAAAATCTCCCTCAAAGTACAAGATATTGAATAAAACATAAACCAATTAAAAACTCCTTTTGTAAACCATTGCATCAACCAATGAAAATCATAATACAGCAAACCCATAGTTTCTCTCGAAAGCATAAATCATGTATACATCGACACCACGACCGTAAGAATTACATAACACATGCTTTTAAATATAAAGCATGTTACATACAAACATGATCTATATACAAAAGGTATAAACTACCTAATAAGGATAAAACATAAGAGTCTTGACATCAACCACTTTCAGGTACCTCAACATCAACCCACGTGACCACGCCCACCTAAAAATGGTTTGCACAAAATCCCACAACATAAGCCGAAAGCCCAATAGGAAAATAGACAAGTACGAATTCAAAAGCAAAACATGCTAATATGAATAATATGAATATTTCGACTCACACGAGCCTCGAAAACGATTTTATTTCACAAAACCACACTTTTTCATCCGACTCACACGAGCCTCAAAACGATTTTCCATCCTCAAAATCACGCATTTCATGTAATGCAAATAGCGTCCAACCGTTAAAGAAGAACAGTTTTACTTCTTAAAACTATACGTTTTCTCGTCGTCTCTCAACATCTAACAATATCCAACAATATAACAAGCATACACAACAAGTTCATATACACGTCGCACTCTTTCACGGTCTTTCACCATGGGATAATACTAACCCAAATCAACAGATTCTTCGCGGTCTTTCACCGCGGGACAATCACTTGCCCTAATATGCTATTCTTCGCGGTCTTTCACCGTAAGACAATCACGTGTCCAAATATGTAGTTCTTTGCAGTCTTTCACCATGGGACAATTACTTGCCTTAATATGTAGATCATTGCATGATTCAACAGATATAAGTGCGCACACAGCCACGTACTAAATGTCTACATATATACCATCGTATCATTCACATATTCATTGAGATAAGCCCACATCTTCACCAAACATTCGAAATCCAAGCTCAATCCCAAAGGTTAGCTCCAAAACTCAAAAAAAAAAAACACAGTCTTCAAGACTTACATAAATCCCTCCGTTTTCAAACTACCTTTTTAAAAATCACATTTTTAAAAACCACGGACGTCCACACGTCCAACAACATGGAATAAACCATAAAAATACTTTAAAAACCATTTCGTCCAACCAAACAAAGATTAAACACTTAAAACAACTTTTCATACATTTTAAAACGGTAAAAATGCATAATATTGCACGTAGTACCCTTTTAAGACATGAGAGTCTAAGAACCTATTTCGTTGTGCTAAAAACTCGACACCTCAAAAAATAAACCTCGACGAAATGGGATTACGTCCAGATAGATGCGAAGCTCCCGGCACAGATACCAAGGATCTATTGTCTGATCGCTAAAAATCGAGCCCCGGTCCCATTAAAATCTAGAGAAAAGACAGAGTTTTATGTAAAATGAGAACCAGATCTGAAAATATCTCAAAATATCTCCCAAACGTCTGATATTTATAGACCACACCCAAATTTAGGAGTTCAGTCAACTGAATCTCCTCATTCAATCGACTAACAAAGGCTACTGAAAAGTTAAAAAGCTCCACCGACCCAACCCAGTCGACTGACTCACCCAGTCCAGTCGACTGGACGCACACACTGTCAACCCAGTCGACTGGATCACCCAGTCTAGTCGATTGGTCGACGAAGATAAATAGCTTTTGGACCAAACAGGTTTTACAACCTCTAACCAAACCAAACATGCCTTTCTCAAACCCAAACAGGCGCCAAACACATATGCACCTGCTGTTCTACTATGAAGAAGCAAAACCCAACACATCGGGTATATATATACGAAAAAGAAAAGGAGTCGGGTCTCACATAGACAAATAGATCGGTCTAAAGATTGATCGATCGGTCTGGGCGCAGCAACAATTTTCTACGCAGCGACTAGAGTTAAGTTTTGACCTAGGTGCTGCATATGTAAGGGTTTTATGTTTTATAGAAATCCTAAAATCGTCTATACACTTAAGAGGGCTCAGTAAAGAGACTAAAGAGAGTATAAAGAGACGGTGAGAGGCTCATGTTTGGAGCCACAGATACAATGTGAGTGTCAGAGAGAGTGATTGTAATCCTTATTGATAATAGTAGATTCTTTTTTCTTGTCACGTGGAGGTAGGCTGTCAGCCGAATCAAGCATATTTATATTCTTCTTCTTATTCTTTACTTATTTTGTGTGGATTAAAATCTATGTTCCTATTCTGCTGCGTAGGAAATTTGAGCCCTTAAAATTCTAACACAACCTTGGGTACTCGTTTGGACCCAACCCCTCCTACCACCTATATGTAATAGCGTCCATCTTAGATTAACTCCTTCCTGATAGCTACAGGTGAACCACATATATTTGTGATTGATTTTTCTTTCTTTTTTTTTTTTTTTTGATTTTCCATCCCCTTATTAGGCCCAAATATCGCCCTTAGTTTCTTTTAACCTCTTATCTAAAAGCAACCAATGCCCCATTATATTTACTCATATCCAAGGTAGGCCCTCTTTTTCCCTCAAATCTAACGAATCCAAATATTATATCCAACTTTGATGCAGTAGAAAATGTAAAAGAAAGAAAAAAAAAATAAGAACTTGAATATGTTGATCCAAAAACGAATATCAAAAGCAAGAACCTTCTTTAAATATGTTGATTCTCTATGAATACCAGGATTATATGCATCAAAAATTTTGTTAATTTACATTGAATACCAAAGAATTTAAAAAAAGAGAAAACACTATCTAATTTTTATTAATCAACTACCAAATGGTCATAAGGTAAATACAATTTATTTATAATAGTAAAATTCTAAATAAAAAAATTAATCAACTTATTAAGAAACTAAATCCCATCAAATTTTTTATTAGCAAAAGTTAATCTAAAAATATAAATTTAAAATAAACTTGATTTTGACAACTAAAAATATATAAAAACATGCCAAAATAAGCAACGCTAAAAAAAACTTTCTAAAAAAATTTTATTACCAAAATTACACTTTTCTAAATTATCGGCTACATCATTCTCCCCAACTTGAGAAACTTGTCTTCAAGTTTTTATGACTTCAAATAACTTGATAAACCGTCGCTTGTTCACATCTGTTTTGTGTGCTTTAGGTTAATTTTCTCCAATAAAATCTTGCAAAAGAATAATTCGACCACGTTTTCGTTATCAAAAAAATAAAATAGTTCTCTTTAAATTGCAACTCAGAATAGGCCAATTCATAACAGTTTACAATACCAGTGATGGTAAAGTGACTTTTTCTGCAATACTTTTTTGATATGCTCTTTTTTAATCTCCTCAATATTAAATGATTCTTCGTAAAAAATTGGTAGTTTATTCCAATCCACAATATGGTCTGGAATAATATTTAAAGTAAATGACCACTCAACTATATCCTCTTCTAAAAGATGTGAATTTAGTGAATAGTTGTAACACTGAACTACTATGATTAAGGCAGTAATATACTCAGACAAATAGTGATTAACTACTCTATAAGAGTACTTTTTTCATTCGCTCGAATATCTCATGTATATACAGCTTCAATAACAGCATATCGATCACCACGAACTCTCTGTCATACTATGATTTAGAATCAAACACAAATTCTGATGTCAACTGATGCAGCAAAAAACATAAAAGAAAGAAAAAAAATATATAAAAACTTGAGTTCGTTGATTCGAAAATGAATACCGAAAGCAAGAACCTTCCTTAAACCTGTTGATTCTCTATGAATAACAGAATTTAAGGCATTAAAATCTTTGTTGGTTCACATTGAATACCAACGAATTTAGAAAAATAGAAAATACTGTCTATTTTTTATTAATCAGCCACTGAATGACCATATAGAGTGAAGTGAGTCTGAAAATTGAGACTACTCAACACATGTTTTCACTTACTGTCATTGCCTTTTATTTTAGAGAGTAACAACCAATCTAGTTCAAAACTCCGAATCAAGACTCTTACACTTAAAAAAGGATTAACATGTGAATAATAGTAATAATATTATTTATTATAGATTAATTTTGTAAATTAAAAAAATTAAGTTGACTTTATTAATTTGATTTCATACCAAATAGTGTTTCTTTTTAATAATAGTATAGATTTTCCTTCAGTAACTTTTTTTAAAAAAAACAACGTAAATTTTGTAGCTTTTTTGATAATTTGCCAAACCTTTAACTCCTTATTTCTAAGGGCATTTTAGCAAAGGAAAATGCTAACTAGGATAGTGGCATGATAACTAATACATAGATATCTATGCAAAATATATTAATAGCTCTACAAGTGATAGGTCTCTCACTTTCAAACATGTATCATATCAAAAACAATTATTAAACTACCATCCACTATTCAGTGAACATTCAATGAACAGTAATTAGCACAAGCATTCAGTAAATGGAGTATTTTCCTTTCTCTAATAATTAAGGTAAGGTCCAGACCATTTCTTTGTTGCCTTAACAAGTGGGGCTATCACATGCTGTCTAGTTTTTGGCCATACCTCACATCAAGTTTAATGTTTGGTGTGACGTCCATAGACAAACCCAAAGGGGCCGGATGACAGAAGTTGCCCCTCTAAGTTTAAAAAAAGTAATTATGAAAGTATTAGTTACAAATATTTTAAAATTATATAGGCGCCCTCGAGATTTTTTTAAAAAATTTAATATATGCCCCTAAGAAATTGTAAGAACTCTCTATTCCCCCTAAATTAAAACCATATGTTTGTCTCCGTTCGACGATGACATTTTTGGTATGGGTACTTAGCATTTTTAAAGAAATATATCTGCTATAATTGCAAACGGAGCTTCTATTTGCTGTTTTAGGAGATTTACAGAAGGAGCTTCTGTCAAGATAAGTGAGCAAAGTAATTTATATATGTGGGTGTTATTTTCTTTTATTTCTACAGTTAAGAAGCTTTGCATGCAAACCATAGTAATAATAGTACTTATTAGGTAATAATTTTAAAAACTAAAAAAATGAGTTGAATTCAATTTTGGGTTCACCCCAAATGAGATGCATTTTTTTAAATAACACAGAGATTTTTCTTTGGTGATTTTGTTTTGTTAACTTTGTAGGCTTTTTTGATAACTTGTCAACTTTTAACTCTTTTCTTATTCTAATCAATGTTTTCTTTACTGATAAAAAAACAAAACAATCAAGGGCGCTTTAGCACAGAAAAATGCTAATCACAATAATAGATATGAATAAATATATGTATAAAATGTATTAATATCTGTGCAAGTAGTAGGCATATAAAATGTATTAATATATGTGCAATTAGTAGGCCTCACCTCTAAAAAAAGATAATTATATTAAAAAAAATTATCCATATTTAACGATTATTCACTGTCCAATGAACAGTGACTAGAACAGCCGTTCAACAAAGAGTCTTTCTCTTTCACTAATAATTCAAGGTTCACACTGTTTCCTTGTTACTCTCAAATGTGGGCTACCACTTGCTGCCTAGTTATCGATGCTAGCCATATGCATAATTGTCAAAAAATATCGATTAAGATCCTATCTATTTTGGCAAAATTGATTTGCATCTTTTAAAAATCCCTTGGAGTAGAAATCCTACAACTTTGGTGGTTGGATCTTAGTGACGTATGGAATCTTAATTCGGATCCCAATTTTACCAATCCAACTTTAAACTTTGTTTTGATGCCTCAATTTTTTTTATTTTTATGATTGTGGCTTATGGCCTTGCTTGTTATGCGAAACTAAAGGGGATTGTGTTAGGCCAAAAATTATGTGAGATCTATTTTGTAAGGGTTTGTCTTCTCATATTATCAATTTCTCAATTGTATTACGAAATTAGATTGGATAATTTAATAAATTTTACACTATTAGCACCAAATTCGTGGTATTAATAATAAATGTTCCTGACCTGTTATTTATATGAAACACTTAATTCTTCTTTTTATTTATTTTGAATTTTTTTTTGCTATTGCACATTGCAACTACAATTTTTTTTATAATACATAAAACTCTTTTTCTTTTGTTTCAATTTTCATTGTCAATCTATTCGTAAATTGATTCAACTCTCTTCATAAATTTTTTGCAGTGAATGTGGAAAAAGAAGAAAAGTAGAAGAGAACTTGTGAGAAAGAAAAGAGACCTAGAATTGGGTACTTAGCCCTAAGATTCAAATACAAAGCTACTAAGGTATATAGAGGGAAGAACACCCATGGCTAACTCATTGCTAACAACTGTTAATTGCCAATGTTCTATAAATATTAGATGAAACTTTAAAGAAGTTGCTCAATCCAACAATCTAACCGGTTTGACTTCTATAAAATTTTATATGACTTGTGTTAATATGATTCAGCCACATCGATCTCATCTAGGGTTGATCTTGGAGTTGATATATATTATTGCGCACACATACACACATGCACACTCAAATTTTGTGGAATTCATAGAATTCAATATCTTGAAAATTGTGTAGAGTACTTTCTCTTATCTATTTATTGTCTCACATCGATTACATAAATTTCTTCTTTGCAAGATATGAGACTAAGCATGAAATTGATGAAGTTTTTAAGTGAAGATAATTTTTTTTTTGTTTGTTTGTTTGTTTTGGTTTTTTCTTTGTTTCTTCATTTTTTTTAAAAAAATCACGGTCTTTCTGTGTCTCATGGTTTCTCTCTCTCTCTCTCTCTTTTATAGATATTGTATTGGTTGAGTTTGTCATTTTTGTGGCAAAAGGGGGGAGAGACATGTGGATGTTGCTAAGGGGGTGGATTTTTTTTAAAACTTTTTGGTTTTTATGTCACACATGCCTTGGTATTTATTTAGTGTTTATTTTGTAGTTTGCAGGTATATAACTCCATTGCCCATGTGTTCTAATGTTCATCATTGTTATGGATTGATAAGTTTAGTTTTAGGAGTATTTTGTCACGAATTGCCAAAGAAGAATATTGTTAGAATTTATATCTTAGATTAGTTTAACAATCTGTTTGAAACACACTTATTAATCTTTAGTGATATTTCATTCCATGTAAAATGCTTTTAATTTGAATATATACTCTTAAGTTATGGAAAAAAGTTTTGAAATGATTTAGAGTTTTGATGCTTATACTGCAAGATATCTCAAATGGATTGATACACAAATTGATACGTATTGATTACCTATTGATACGAATTGATCACCGATCAAATGGTGAAAAGACATATTGATCGGTCTGCAAATATATGCAACCTCAAGAATGCATAATCTGATTGGAATGAGATGCTGGACCTCATCAAGATGCGGATAGTGTTCTAGGTCAAGACTAAGTGTGGGGTGAAGGAACTCTCCCTGGAATAGCTCGTCTTTCAGATACGCGAAGTGAGGATGCTTAAATTAAAAAGAAAATCAAGAAATCGAGCTAAAATTGGTGTGAGAATGGAAGGAATATAGCCAAGAGAAGCAACGTTGGAGAGGATTCAGCTTCGCATCATCATAGCTAGGGATTTTTGAGCTTTGTTCGGTGTGAGAGTGCGTATTCTCACGTGTTTATCTCTGTTCATGCTTCTCATTCTCGTGCTTAGGGATTTAGAATCTTTCTAAAAAAGCCCAATCACGTGTATCTAATAAAATCATCTTTTATTAATACTATATCCCTTTGGCCTCTGGGTGCTCTAAAGGTTTTGTTTGCCGTTCAAAAAAAATACCTCAATAAGATCGTATGATGCACAAATTAATTGGGATCGATCGCCGATTAATTGGTCTAACGGTTTGATTCGCGAGACTGGTTTAAATTGCCGCTGAGGTTTTGCAATCAGAGGCTTTTAGTATATTTTATCTCTTCAGCAATTGATGAGTGCTTTGAAGAATAATATTTTCTAGAGTTTTGTTTGCCTATCGCTTAATGATTAGATAGATTTTGGGCTTTCAAAAAGATCGTCAAGCATCAGATTCACAATCTTTTTATCATTTTCTCGTATTTCTTCAGTGGATTCCTAAGACAACTTATTCATAGTATTTAATTTATCTAAACTTGGACTGATTCCGTAGTTTTTACCTGAGTTGAAATTTTTCACATTAAATCTGTGTGTATTTTATATTGTTGTGTTTTGTTCGTTTTTGTTGTTGGTTTTGATATATCAATTAGTACAAATCAAATCGAAAAATGAGTTTTCAACTTTAAATAAAATATTTTTTTATTTTTTTATAAAATCTTACAACTCCCGATCCGATTCTACTATCTCATCTTCTAAACCCGTCCAATTATTCAACATATATAGGATGCAATACTTACAACCTTAGCCCCACCTAACATGATATTTTGATGTTTGGGGTGCAACGACGACGTCTTTGGCAAGAAACAATAGGTGATGAGTCAAAGATGAGTAAGTATTCGGTGCTTTCAGAGTCGGGGTATAATTTGGGCCCGGCCCAGCCCAGCCGTGGACCAGGTGGGCTCCCACCGAATTTTCGGGCCGGATCGGGCCGGGTTTTTTGGCCAGGGGTCAGCCCAGGCCCTCGGTGCTATGGGCTCCGGCTTGGGCTACGGGCTCGGGCCTCGGGCCCAAGCCTCGGCACGGGCGTAGGGCCCGAGTTTTTGGGCGAGCCTAACCGGCCCGGCCCATTTTTTTGGTTTTTTTTTAATTATTATATTATATAAATTTATTATATTATAAAAATAAGTTTATTATTATAAGTTTATATAAGTTTATATAAAAATAAGTTTATATAAGTTTAT